>NW_019014568.1:565860-588507 GCF_000150535.2 Carica papaya
AATTTTGGAAGCAAGAACATGTGAAATAAAAGAATGTGATGCACCAGTATCAAACAAAATATGAGCAATGTGGCCAGAGATAGTATACATACCATGTACCACGTCCGGGTCTGCATCGGCATCCTTCTGGGTAAGGTTGTAAACTCTGCCCTGGATTGGAGGCCTCCCTTGATTCTGGTTCCTAGGACACTCCCTCGCATAGTGCTGGGCACTGCCGCATATGCGACAGGTGTTGTTGAGGCGGTAGCAGGGTCGGTCCCCATGATCCCTGCCGCAGTACTGGCAGATCTTCCCACGAGCTGCCCCCATAGCCTGAGGAGGGCCCTGAGCGGCAGGCCTGGGTCTCTTGCTGGGTTGGACAGGCATGGTAGGCGCTGGCCTGCGGAGCGGGGCTGAAGGTCGGGAACTTCCCGCTAGCTGAGGGCGGGTGTCGAAGCTCCTTTCTACGATCTGCGCCTTTGCCAGGACTGCCGAATATGTCTCGAGCTCCATCACCAACAAGTGCTGTCTGATCGCCGGGCGGAGACCCCACTGGAATTTCCTGGCCTTTCGGCCCTCATCCAACAATGTCTCCGGGGCATGTCGGCCCAGCTCCAGGAACTTGCGGGCATACTCCGACACTGTCATATTACCCTGGACCAACTGAGCAAATTCCATTTCTTTTAAATGTTGGATGTGCTTAGGGAGATACTCCGCATGGAAAGCCGCTAGGAACTGCTCCCAAGTAACTGGTACAGGCAGGGTGGCCCGCTTGAGCTCCCACCAGCGTACTGCTTCCCCTACCAGCATGTAGGAGGCAATGGCAGCCCTCTGCTCAGGAATTACTCCCAAGGTCTCAAAGGCTCTCTCAGTCTCCGCCAGCCAGTATTGGGCCTCTTCGAAAGAGGATCCCCCTGAAAAAGTAGAAGAGTTCAGTCTCCTGTACCTCTCTATGAAGCCGGGGTCGATCAAGGAGGGAGCGGGGTCCCGAGGTAAAGGGACTGGGGCCGGCTGAGGGTGAACTGGGGGACCCTGTGGTGGCGCCTGCTGATGGGGTGGGGGCACTGGAATATGCTGTGGCGGTACCTGTTGGTACTGTGGCTGTGGTACCGGGTCGTACCGCGGCTGTGGTGCCGGGTGGTACTGTGGAGGAACAGGCTCCTGCCGGGGTGGCTCGGGATCAGCCTGCTGTAACGGGGGCTCAACCTGCGCTAGCGGAGGAGGTCCGGGTAACTCCCTTCTCTCCTCTTGCCTTCGCTGGGCAGCTACGAGAGCTTCCACCATCTCATATAATCTGTCCAAATCCTCCCGAAGCGAATTATCTTGGGCCGCTCGGTTTAGTGGGGGCCTTCCTCTCCTCATTTCTGTGTACCTGCATTTACAAGGAATGGTTGAGTAACGACCAATCGGTGAGTATTTCTTTAAAGGACTATAGTGTAAGGGATGGGTCCGAGGAAATGCGGCTCTGATACCAACTGTAACGGCCCCGGAAATATTAAAATGAAATGAGTATTTAAATATATCGAATGCGGAAGCGAGATCAAAATTTTAGTTAACATCCCTTACACGAAAAACCAGAAACGTACTTAAAATATAAAAGATTAAACTAACTAAGAGAGAAACTCGAAAATAAAACTATGAGTATGACTACAGAGTCTCTAGGTATCCCCTTCGTCGTCCTCCTGCGGAACGGGCTCGGGAACCATGTCTTCCTGATCTGAAATTGTTAAATAAGGAGTGAGCTACACTAGCCCAGTAAGAACATCACGATATCTCACCGTCACGGAGGTAAAGGTGGGTAGAAAAACACAAAAAGACCAATGGAGCATAATTTACAATAAACTCGTTTATTAACATGAAAACCTTTACCATCCACTTACCTCGGTGGAATTTATGAAAACAATATAAGAAAAATAATAACATTATCACAATCATGGAATAATATAAGCTGTAAAACATAGCACTTATCACGCCTTTTGTAATTCAATCATTATACAACATATCCTTTTCTCATTTACCAGCCTACTAGTATCCATGGGGGTCCCTAGGGGTCCCGCTACCCGTTAACCTTTAACATTCATAATCAGTTTCCAGGGCCGTCCCCATACCCCGTCCGGTATGGACGCCAAAACCATAAACCTCAATACCCCGTCCGGTATGAGGGTGAAACGGGCCGTCCCCATACCCCGTCCGGTATGGGCGCCAAAACCATAAGATCTCCATACCCCGTCCGGCATGTGAGACCACAATCCCGGTAGGGTTCCCTACGGACCCGGTCCGTCCACCATCTCCCAGGATATCTAGTCAGGCTGACCCCATCATACAATTATCAGTCTATACAATGTTTCATTTCCCTTTTTCCTCAATAAGCATCATCAATTCACATTTAAACAAGCAAATCATAATTCATGCCGAACAGACAACATACAGTATCAGTTCTTCAGTCATTCAACCCATAATTAATAAAACAGTAATATATGCATTCGAAACTATAAAATGAACACACCAAACCCCATAATGCATTTAAAGCTGTAAAACAGTGTAAAACAGGCCAAATAACAGTAAATCATCAATCACACTAGACTCGGGCTCCATTAGCAACCTTAAGCAATTTCACACATGCGTTAATTCAAGAAATACCGTTTTATCATTTTGAACTTTAATACCGTGATAGGAAATAGGGTGAGGGGTCCTTACTTGTTTTCGGGATCCGAATACGATTCACAGTGCGCCTGCAGGCCGTCCCTAATTTTCCCTGAATTTTTTCCGGGGAACTGAAACACACTAACAGTACCTGCACGTGTTCCAAAAAAATCCAAATTAGGCCCAGGGCCCCTTTCGGACCAAATCGCAACTCCGGCACGGCGGCTCCGCCGTGCTCCGGCGACGGCGCCGCCGCTGGCGGCGGCGAGTCGCCTCGGGTTGGCTGTTTTCGGCCGTTTTCGGCCGAATTCGGCCACACTCGCATTGGTCCTTGTCAGAAAACAACCCTAGGGCCCCCGGGGGGCCAAAAAATCACGAAAAAACAGAGCTTACCGGCGGCGGCGCTCTCGGGTGCAGCGGCTCTCCGGCGAGGTTTGTGTTTTGGTGATTCGGCTCCGGTCAACCTGTAGAGAAAAGAATGGTGATCACGGTGATATAAAAATTGCATCGAACGGAGGCCGGGAAGGGCCTCGTCGGAGGCAAAAACCGAGAGGGGGCGCGGCGGCGCCGCTGGGCTTCGGCCGCGTATTCCGGCCGTTTGGCCGGGATTTCGGCCTCGATTTGGCCATAGGAGGAATCAGCGGGGAAAAACGAGTCGGGGGTATGAAATTTACCTCGATCGGCGGTCGGAAATTTCCCCGGTGCGGCGGCGAGTGGCGGCGGGTGGCGGCGGTCGGCCTCTGGTTCGTCTTCTCCGGCGAGCGGCTGGCGGCTAGGGTTTTTGGTCTGGTGTGGGGGTTCTATTTATAACCCCTTGCCTTTTGATCGCAGCCGTTCATTTCGTTTTAATCTGGGCCGTTCGTTTTTGATTGAATCTGGGCCGTCCGTGCGTTTGAATCTGGGCCGTCCGATCGCGCGATTGATCTGGGCCGTCGGATCGCACCCACGCGGATCGCCAACGTGGCTCCTTTTGGAGTGACGCGATCTTGCCACGTGGCAGGCCCTGGTTGGCCGGGACTGCTGACCGGGCCTGCTGACGTGGCTGCTGACGTGGCCCCCCCTTTTTTTTTTTTTTTTTTTTTTTTTTTTCTCCTCCTTTCCGGGTGCTACAACTCACCAAAACTAATCAAGTGAAAAAAAGAATAAATAAATAAAAAAGATGAGTTAATGCAAATATAATTTTATTTAAAAGAAATATTGACCCAAAATTTCATGTAGTTATTGGTTCAATTTTCTTATAGAACTCGGTACTTTTTTCACACAGAAATTAAGTTTTAAGATTCCCAATTTGATCAAATACAAATCATATATACTATAATTGGGAAATTTACGAGTAAAATATTCATGGACTTACAAATATTCATTTTAAAATTGGTGCAAGTATGCTGGAGAATTTGCTTATGGCATCTCACTTTTAGCTTCTAATGGTTATGAGAAAGCTCTATTTGCAGATTCCTAATGATCCGCAAGCATGTACTTTTCAACAAATTTTCTGACTATTTCAATCAATCTGCCGGCGTCTCCTGGTTTTTTCTCTTGACTTTTTCAGTTGATTTCTTCACCTCCTTGTTGACACTACTGCAAAATGGTGTTTGTAAATTCAGCCAATTGGCAATTGTTTGTTACTCCTTGTTTGGGAGCATCAACTTATCATTCATTAAAGGGTATACAAATTCAAATTCCATTTGGTGAAAAAAAAAAAAAAAAATTCTGCTGATGCATAAAAAATGGATCAAATTCTCACCTGGGTACTCGTTTTAATCCTTTTTCTCTCTGGATCAATCAATTCCGAGGAGGAAGATGTGAATCAATCATTGGTTCAGTTCTTTGAAAAGCTGTCTGCTGGCAACGTTCAAGATGGATGGGGTTGGAACATGAATTCAGACCCTTGCGCTGACAAATGGATTGGAATTAAATGTGATTCGAAGTCGAGATTCGTTAGGAAAATAGTTCTTGAAGAGATGAATCTTTCAGGAATTCTTGATGCTGATTCTCTCTGCAGAACAACTTCTCTTGTTCACTTGAGCCTTAAAGGCAACAATATTACTTCGTCAGTGCCTAAAGAGTTGGGAAACTGCAAAGGTCTAACTCACTTGTATTTAAACAGGAATCACTTCTCAGGTAGTCTTCCTGACTCTCTATCTCTGTTAAGTAATTTGAAGAGGCTTGAAATAGCAGACAACAAATTTTCTGGTGAGCTTCCTGCGGATCTTCTGCGAATTTCAGGCTTGATTACTCTCTTTGCAGAAAATAATGAGCTTTCTGGAAGGATACCCAACTTTGATTTCTCTGATCTTGTGCAGTTCAATGTCTCTAACAACAATCTTAGTGGCCCAATTCCTGATGTCAAAGGCAGATTAACTGCAGACAGCTTTGCAGGAAATCCAGGACTGTGTGGTCCTCCACTCCCAATTGAATGTCCACCATCTGCTTCAACTCCAAAAGACAAGCCAAAAAGCTCATCGTTGGATCGTTTTCTGATCTATATAGGCTACATAATTCTCGTAGCGATTGTTGTGGTGTTCCTTGTCTTTAAATTAGTGGGTAAGAAGAAGTCCAAGGTAGCGAACTTTGAAGGCGTACAAAGGGGAAGAGTGGTTGATAACAAGTCTAGTAGTCCTTTCATTGAATTGAAGAATGGTGGGAGTAAATCTGAGTACTCAATAAGTTCAGTTGAAAATAGAACTGGGTCATCTTCACTTGTAGTTCTAACAAGTCCAATATCGAATGTATTAAAATTCGAGGATCTGCTCCGCGCACCAGCAGAATTAATGGGACGAGGAAAACACGGAAGCCTTTACAAGGTCATGCTTGAAAATGGTAGGAAAACCTTGGCTGTCAAAAGGATCAAGGAGTGGAGTATTTCAAGTGAAGATTTCAAAAGAAGAATGAGGAGATTAGATCAAGTGAGGCATCCAAATGTACTGCCCCCAGTTGCATTTTATTGCTCCAACCAAGAAAAGCTCTTGGTTTATGAATATCAGAAGAATGGAAGTCTCTTTAGGATTCTTCATGGTAACTTTATATATCATATATACCCCTTAACTCTAACCAAATTTTTTTTGCACGATGTAATTTTGATATAGTAAGTAACTCATGATCAATGTCAGGTTCCAAAAATGGACTAGTCTTTGACTGGGGAAGCAGATTAAATATCGCTGCTAGTATCGCAGAGGCCTTGGCGTTCACGCATCAGGAGCTTTGCAAAGAAGGGATACCTCATGGCAACCTGAAATCCACAAACATTTTGTTTGATGACAACATGGATCCTATAATAAGCGAATATGGGCTGATGATAGCTGAGAATCAAGGTCAACAATCATCAGTTTCTGCATCGTTGACCTACGAAAACAATGATTCAAGTGATGATCATCAAGGCCAAGTTTACAGAGATTTCAAGGGTGATGTTTGTGGATTTGGTTTGATCCTTCTCGAGCTGCTAACAGGAAAGCTGGTGAAGAACAATGGGTTGAATTTGGGAAGTTGGGTGAAGTCGGTGATTGAAGAAGAATGGACTGGTGAAGTTTTTGACGAGGCATTGTCATCAGGAGGAGCAAGTGAAGAGAGGATGGTGAGGCTTTTACAGGTTGCATTGAAGTGCATAAACCCTAATTTTGGGGAAAGGCCAGACCTGAAACAAGTTGCTGGGGTCATAAATTCTATTAAAGAGGAAGAAGAGATATCCATAAGCTCAGAGCAATGACATATAAGATGAAGCACTTGACACTTTCTTGCTTAACCATTATTGTTTTCTTTTCTTGAAAATATAATCTGTGATTTCTCAAACATGTAATCTTCTTTATAAATCCTATAATTTATATTTAGAGGGGGTTGTGATGGCTGAATACCTTTATATATATATATATACATATATATATATGTATACATATATCAGCATATGAATCTTCAATAGAGGGAGAATTTAATAAATTTATAGTACAGTATGTTCCGATAGTGATGATAAGCTAAATTGCATTTGTCAAATCCACTAAAGGAAGGAAAGGTGGTTAGTGATGATAAGCTGTTGTTAGTTGGCACCAAAATAAATGTTTTTAAGGTGTGCCATGCGTGCAGTAGAAAAGGCAAAAGAGACCCACCACATACTTCTGTCCACCAATATATATATATATATATATACGCGTATTATTGATGACCATCGAAGAGGAAACTTCAGTTCCTAAGAAAAAGAATGAAAATGAACCATCAGTGTCTCCAAACTCTTAAAATTACATGTTAATTAGGTTTGTTGTAGTTGATTGAGTGAGTAGGGTTGACTTAAATGTAAATCTCTTTTGACTTTTGTTATTGTTTAGGTTTTTTGGAGAAAGTGCCAAAATCGGCGGAAGAAATGCCGTCAAACTTTCATGATGATGATTAATTAAACAAGTTTCTCTGCAAACATCAATGTCGCATGTGACCTCCATCCATACTCAGGTTTTATCTCTCTTTTAACCTTATTTACTTATATTCCATATTTCTTTTCTTTTCTTTTCTAACATTCTTATTTATTTCTTTTTTTAAGCCTTATGTTTTTTTTTTTTTTAATACCATAATCTTTTTCATCTTTACCAGACTAATTAAAGATCACAAAAATTATGTATGAGGATAAAATAAAAATAGACTAATGTTTAACTAGAATGGCTATTCAAATCTTAATTGACATTTTAAAGAGAGAAAAAAAAAAAAAAAAAAAAAAAAAGGAGTAAATGCTTCAATCATTTAACTAACCAGCCAACAATTTTACCAACTACTGATTTTACTTTTAACATTTTGATTGGAGTAACAGAAGTATAATCCAAGATTTGACTTTGAGCACTGTAATCTCCATGCGCATTTCCAGTGTGAACATTCCAAGATCATCACTAGAGTCTGTTGTCTCACATGTTTACTTTAATATATATATAAATATAATTCACATGGCGCAAACCCCATTTGAAATAAAGCCTCCTTCATCACCAACTCTCCAACCATAAATATTTCTTTTCTCTCTCAAATCTATCATTGTTGAATTCTCCAGCTACCCATCTTCACCTTTTCTCTTATTACTCTTTCCCCATTCTTGCCCAATGTAATTTCGTCTCTTCAATCTCAATTCTTTTCTTTTCTTTTCTTTTCTATCTCCTCTTAATCTCTGGGATTTCTGGGTTATTTGATCCTTTGCTTATCTCCCTCTTGTTCTACCCGCAGAATAAATTCTTGGCTTGTTATGTTCCATCATCTTTTACGATCTTAAAGCAAGAAGCAACCAGAAAATGTCTCAGAAACTGTAACCCAATTCATCTTTAAGCCTAATCCATTCATTAAAATGACTAGAATTCTACAAGAAATCAATCAGACAGATGGGGTTTTGATTCACCCACCTCCTCCAGTTTCACTCTCTTTAACTCCTTACTACAGTGTTCCACAATCTACTCCATCGTCATCATCAGCTTTGAGCAAAATCAGTCCAGTGCTTCTTCTGATAATAGCAATTCTAGCTCTCATCGTCTTCATCTCTGGTCTTCTCCATTTACTTTTCAGATTTTTAATAAAGCGGCCATCTTTTTCCACAATCTACCAATCCAATCGATACCCGCAAACCTCCACCTCTCAAACTCTTCAAAGACAATTGCAGCATCTCTTTCGCTTGCACGACTCAGGCCTAGACCAAGTTTCCATTGATGCCTTGCCTGTGTTCTGCTACAAAGACATAGTGGGACTAAAGGAGCCATTTGATTGTGCTGTTTGTTTATGTGAATTCTCAGATCGTGACAAGCTCAGATTACTCCCGGCCTGTAGTCATGCCTTTCACATCGATTGTATTGACACCTGGCTTCTCTCAAACTCTTCGTGTCCTCTCTGCAGAGGGACCCTTTCAAGTTCTGGCCTTTTGGTCGAAATCCCACTACTCGATCTGCAAATCTCGGGAGAAACGCAAAATGGGGTCTCCATTGATGGAGAAAATACGTTGTCTTCTGGTCATAATACAGTGATTAAGGAAGACAAGAGTTCAAATTCAAAGAGAGTGTTTTCAGTGAGACTCGGCAAATTCAGAAGCTTAAATGAGAGTGGAAAAAATGGTGGAGAAATTGGAAATGGAGAAAGCAGTAGGTGTAATTTGGATGGGAGGAGATGTTACTCAATGGGTAGATTTCAGTATATTGTGGGGGATTACAGTCTGGAAGTAACACTAAATGATTTGAAGTTAGTGAAAGGAAGAGAAGGAGATGAAGTGGAGGGTAAGAGAATTAGTGGGAGAAGTAGAGGTGATAGCTTCTCTGTGTCCAAGACATGGCTGTGGTCTAAGAATAAGAGATTCCCAAGCTCCGCAAATACTCCAAAGGTGGCCCTGTCTCTTTCTCCTTCTTCTTCTTCTTCTTCTTCTCCTATCATGACACCGCCTAATAATGACATAACTCAAAAGGGTATAAATATGGTGTAGTCACTTCAACTTTTCTTTTTCTTTTGTGTTTTTTACTCCAGTTTTCTTTTGTTGGTCATTAAATCCATAAGATTTGTGCAAGTGCAAATTTCTGTTTTTATTTTTTGGAGAGAATGTTACAAGTTACTTCTTTTTGGGTAAGAGGTAAAATTTGTATTCCAATAGTCTAATTTTATTTAAAAAATATTATATCATTAAAATTATATATAAATATAAAAGTTTAAGGACCAATTATTTTTTTGACTAAAGTATATATTTTTATTAAGAAGTTCATTTTATTATCGATTTGTTATGAATGCCTAAATATTACTTTTTTATTAAAATTTTATAAACTTTTTTGTAAAAAAAAAAAATTTAGTAGTGTGAATGATTGTTATACATATATCACCATATAATATACCAATTTATGTATGTATATATATATATATATATATATATGTTACTTAAAAAAGTATATGGATCATCTTTTAATACTTTAACCAAAATTTAATAGACGAACAGGTCCACCTTAGGCAAAAAGAAAGTGTAATGAGCATGAAGTGGAGTACATCATGCATGTTAATTATTAATTAATTAAAAATATTAGTTGAATAAATAAATTTACATATTTTTTTTAACAGTTATACATAGCTTCATCAACTGCAAAAATCTTTGTAATAATAACTAATTATTATAGACAAACAATTAAATATTATTTTATATATGTATAGAAATTGTATTATATTTTAACTAATTACGGATATTTTTTACAATGTTTTAATTGTATCTTCTTCATATAATATAATAATAATGAAACGATCGCTAATGATCTTTGAAATATATTTAAATCTTAAATTATTAAATTTTAAATATATAAATACAATAATTTAAATTTTAAATTAATTATAATATTTCGCATCAAGTATTACTAGTTTATTGGTGGTAGTAGTTTTATAATTTATCTGATTTGATTCGTTTTCAATAGTCATAAGATAATTATTTTAGAGTGATTTTTTTTTTTGTGTCAACAGATAATTTTTATTATACTCTTAATTTTTGAATAATGAAAATTAATTATACAAATTTTACCTAAATAATATATACATGTAGTAAATAAAAAAGAATGTTAAAGAGGGTCGTCAAATTTCTTAATTTGACACAAAGTACTTACTTATACATATTAAATTGAATAAGTACATTAAGCTTAATAAAATTATTTTATTATATTCAAACTAGTATCAATTCAATCCTTTATCCGAATTAGTTTCCGTTATAAAATGGATAGATATATGTATTTTTTAAATGTTCTAACAATTTTAAATTTATTTCAATCAAAATAATCTACAATTGTTATTACATTTTGTGATAATAAAAATATATTATTTTGAGATATATTGTAAATCATATTTCTTTGACCAATCCTTCTTAATTAATATGTTTTGGTGAAAGAATTTTCTACGAAGATGAACTTTTTCTTTAGTTGTAATAAGACATGACCCATAGACGATCATATTCTATTTTCTCTAATTTTATTTTATAAAAAAATAAAGCTACAAAAATATATTAAACAAAATTCAAAAAGATCGGAGTAGCGTGTCGGAGATTTTTACAAGCCAACTTTTTTGCTCTTTCTCAAGTTCCCCTCCATGGGGACTGAGATGCAGAAGTCTACAGTTAGGGTCACGAACATACCACAAACTGTGACAGCCAAAGACCTTCTGCACTTCTTCGAGTCCCAATTAGGTCTCGACTCAGTCTTCGCTATAGAAATCTCCACTGACCGCAACAACTGGAAGCCCCGTACCTATGGCCGCGTCCAGTTCACTTCAATGGAGGTCAAATCCAAGGCCTACCTACTTTCTCTCCAAAACAAGTTTCTCTTCAAATCCCACAACCTCCAAATATCTGAAACCTACGATGACATCATCCCCAGGCCTATCGACGCGCACAACGGAATCGACAATGGGGTTTTGCATGTGGGTTTTATGGCGAACGAGAACCGGTTGTGTGTACTAGAGAGGTGGGAGGGAGTCAGGACTTGGCTGATGCCGGAAAGGAGAAGATTAGAGTTTTGGATATGGCAGGATGAGGAGTGTTACAAGCTTGAAATTAAGTTTGACCATGTTTTGAATGCTGTTGGATGTCGCCTTCGGGGTGCTTCCAAACCGAATGCTCTTCTTTTGAAGGTAATACTTCAACTCTTAATTTTTTCTTCCAACCAAACAAAAAAAAAAAAAAAATCCCTCCAATTTTTCTTCAGGATGTTGTTTGATGTAAAATAGGCATTTAAAAAATAGAATGTATGTATCTCTTGCTAGCTTCCATGGGAAGAATAAATGCTTGAGAATGCAAACTGTTGTTTCCGTTCTCAGATTTTGTTTTTTGGATAATCAGCTTCTGGACAATTACCGGATCTTGGTTTCTTACATCCTTTTCACTTATAGGCGATCTCAGTCCTTGAATTTCTTGATGCAGAGTTTGTAATTAAAATTATGGGGCTATACATGTTGATGTCATTAGCTTGATGCTATTTCGGTTTATTTTTATTTGTATAACACATTGTAGAATGAAAAACAAGGTAGAATAGAGCAGAAACTAGCCTGTGTTGAGACTGGAAACTCAGATTAGGGTTTTAGTAAAAACCTTTTTAATAAATCAACTAAGGAAATATCCGAAAAGAAAGTGTATTAAATGCTCTTGCTTCATTGAGCTTATGTTAGGTCTCTGGTGTTGTCTTACCGAGTAGCATATTTGTTAACAGATTTTAAGTTTCAAGTAAAAACCTTTTTAATAAATCAACTAAGGAAATATCCGAAAAGAAAGTGTATTAAATGCTCTTGCTTCATTGAGCTTATGTTAGGTCTCTGGTGTTGTCTTACCGAGTAGCATATTTGTTAACAGATTTTAAGTTTCATTACATTGTGCACTTTTCCGTAATAAGTCTACTCGCTAATCAATGTTGACTATCTAAAATGCTAAGTAAGGTTAGCAAAGAATGAATTGGAATTTCCTTCTATGGCCAGCTTGAAAGCAGTAGCTTTGGGTTATCTCACATCTCTTTTCGGCTATTGTTGCTCCCATCTGCTGAAATAGTATGTCCAGGCCGTGAGGTGTAGGGAATAAAATAGAACATTTGGCTATATTTGTCACTGAGCTTTTCCTAGACCACCCTAAATAATTGATCTAAGCTTATTGATTTGAATCAAGTCAATGCTGCTGCTTTTGTGTGATTTTAGTTGTAAGAGTAATATCCCTAGTATTTTAACTTTGAATTTATGGATACTGTTTATTGCTTAAAATTAATTTAAATTAATATTTCCAATTCCTGAAGCTGCTAAAGGAAGTAACAAATATCTCCGAATCATATGGAGTATGAAAGCATTTGGGCATGAAGTCTACTAGAACTTCAGCCATCTTATGTAGTGAATAAACGCCCACAACTCAAACGTAAAATTAAAGTGAGAATGGCACCATCAATAGAGTGAAGCAACATGAACTGCCACAGTATCAATAGGGTTTAGATCAAACAAGATTTGAGAAAGTAGACTTTACCATCCTAACTTCAAATTTACTGTTTCCAGGTAAAATATGGACCAAAGGTCTATCAGAAGATGTCTGGACCTGATACAGCTTCAAAATTCAGAACTGACCGATACCATATCTGCAAGGAAGATTTTGACTTTCTTTGGGTTCGTACAACAGACTTCTCTAACATCAAATCAATTGGACATTCAACTTCATTTTATTGGGATATTGGAGACGAATTGTCGGCATCTGATATTTTTTCATGTTTTCCATTTTATGAAGAAGATACGAAAAGTATAATCGGAGAGGATAAGGGAGATTTCTTATGTGAAAATGAATTAGTTCCGCTTGTAAACTGCATAGCAGCATCTAAGTTATCGTATGAGATCCTTTTTCAGCTTAACTCCCTCGTTCATTCTCAAAAGCTTAGTCTTGTTGTTGCAGATACGGATCTGATTGAGATCCTTAGCTGTTTGACCATAGATAATGCCTTGACGATTCTGCAGAAGTTACACAAGTTGGACTCTACTTGTTTTGATCCGGTGGCATTTGTAAAATCTCAATTACATGCAGTGGGGAGAAACTGTAAGATATCACCATTATCATTGAACAAAAGATTGATAGATCATAATGTGATGAGTTGTTATAGAGCACTCGTTACACCATCGAAGATTTATTGCTTGGGTCCTGAGCTTGAAACCTCTAATTATGTTGTAAAGAACTTTGCAGCATATGCATCAGATTTTATGAGAGTTACTTTTGTTGAAGAAGATTGGAGTAAGCTCCCTGCAAATGCCATTTCCACAACTGTTAAGAAAGGCATTTTTGCAAAGGCTTTTAGGACTAGAATATATCACAGGATATTGTCTATTCTTAAAAATGGGATTGTAATTGGAGCTAAAAAGTTTGAGTTTCTAGCTTTCTCAGCCAGTCAACTTCGCTCAAATTCTGTTTGGATGTTTGCTTCGAATGAAAAGTTGAGAGCAGAAGATATCAGGCAATGGATGGGCGTCTTCAATAACATTCGCAGTGTGTCCAAATGTGCAGCTAGAATGGGCCAATTGTTCAGTTCTTCTAGGCAGACATGCAATGTCCCTCTACAAGATGTGGAGATTATGCCGGATGTTGAAGTTACTTCTGGGGGTATTAAGTACTGCTTCTCTGATGGTATTGGCAAAATTTCTATATCATTTGCTAGACAGGTCGCTCAGAAGTGTGGATTGAGTCACACTCCTTCAGCATTTCAGATTCGATATGGTGGCTTCAAAGGTGTCATTGCCATTGATTGTAATTCCTTCAGGAAGATGTTTGTGCGCAGAAGTATGGTTAAGTTTGAATCAAAGAACAGGATGCTTAATGTCACAAAGTGGAGCGACTCCATGCCTTGCTTTTTGAACCGAGAGATTATCTGCCTCTTGTCAACCTTGGGAATTAAGGATGAAAAAATTGAGGAAATGCAACAGGAACAGTTACATTTGCTGGGAAAAATGCTGACAAACAGAGAGGCGGCTCTGGATGTCCTACAAAATTTAGGCATAGCCAATTCTAAGAACATTCTGCTAAAGATGTTACTTCAAGGTTATGAGCCAAATGCCGAACCTTACCTCTCAATGATACTTCAGGCGCTCTATGATAACCAGTTGTCTGACCTAAAAACTAGATGCCGAATATTTGTACCAAAGGGCCGGATCCTTATCGGGTGCTTGGACGAAACTGGTATATTAGATTATGGTCAAGTTTACATTCATCTAACCGTGACAAAAGCAGAACTAGAATGTGAGGATCAGAGTTACTTCCGGAAGGTTGAGGAGAAAACAGCTATAGTTATGGGTAAGGTGGTTGTGACAAAAAATCCTTGTCTTCATCCAGGAGACATTAGAGTTCTTGAAGCTGTTTATGCAGTTGAGTTAGAGGAGAAAGGTTTAGTAGATTGCCTTGTTTTTCCGCAAAGAGGAAAAAGGTATTGTTCTTCTCTTGTAGTCCTTGTCTTCCTTTGTATTTTGCAGTTAAACTGTATCTTCAATTGCTATGGTTCCAATTCAGGGCTTCAGGCCATGAATCATTGAATTGTAAGGTTATCAAGGGAGTGCATAATGTTATAAAAATTTTTGGATGAGTTGATCTTTCTTCATAACCGCAGGCCTCATCCTAATGAATGCTCTGGTGGTGATCTTGATGGGGACTTATTTTTCGTAAGCTGGGATAAAGATCTCATTCCGTGTGAAACTGAGATGCCAATGGACTATACTGGGCGGAGACCTCGTATGATGGATCATGATGTGACCTTAGAGGTAGCTTTCTAATCGTGTTAAAGTTAAGCATTCTGGCACCACAGCACTGAAAATGTGACAGTGTGTTCATTCTTTGCTTCATTCTATCATTCTTCTTTTTGAAATTTTCAGGAAATTCAAAAATTTTTTGTTGATTACATGATTAACGATAATTTGGGAGCCATCTCTACTGCACATCTAGTTCATGCTGATCGGGAACCAGATAAAGCTCATAGTCAGAAATGTCTTGAATTAGCAAACCTCCATTCTATGGCTGTTGACTTTGCGAAGACAGGGGCACCTGCCGATATGCCAGGCATTCTAAGACCGAGAGAGTTTCCAGATTTCATGGAGCGAGGAGACAAGACATATGAATCCCAAGGAGTGCTTGGAAAACTCTACCGTGCTGTTTGTGACCTAGCCAATCAAGAAAGGCCAAAGTTTGTGTGGTCAGAGAAAATTGCTGAAGCAACATATGATTGTGAACTCGAAGTCAATGGGTTTGAGGATTTTGTTGAAATTGCAAAGACGCACAGAGATATGTACGAAGAGAAAATAAGCTCATTAATGAAGTACTACGAGGCAGAAGGTGAGGATGAAATACTAACAGGTCATTTCCGCAACCGAGCAATGTATTTGCGATACGACAACAGGAGATACGGTGATATGAAGGACCGAAGCTTGTTGTCTGTGAAAAGCTTACAGAAGGAGGCTAAAGAATGGTTCGAGAGCAGCTGCAAGGAAGACGAACAACTGCAGTTGGCGTCTGCATGGTATCATGTAACCTACCATCCTTCTTACTGCCATGAAGGTATAAATTTTGTGAGCTTCCCATGGATTGTAGGAGACATTTTACTGAACATAAAATCTATTAACAGCAGAATGTTACAGTAAGCAGATAAATTATTTTATAAATAATTTTATTCATTTTCTAAGTTTCTTGTTTTTACTAAATATGTTATATATAATTTAAAATAATGTTGACTAGAGAGCTTAATTAGATTTTTTTTTTTTTTTCTGAAAAGATAAGAAATTGGAAAAACAAAAAAAAAAAAAAAAAATGCATGGGTTCTGGTTTTGTCAAAATTTATTTCTTATAAAAATCTTAAATTTAAGTACCTTTTTAATTGCTTGTTAAGTGTTAATGAGATAGTATTGAATAAAGTTTTTTTTTAAAACTTTTTTTTAGTCGATGGCAAACATTTGGCAATTAAGAGGTACTTAATTTTAATACGTCACCCAGTTATGCACATCCCGTATTAAGAGAGCATCACTATTTATATATCCAAATTTGCTCCTTCAATAAATCTTTTTTTTTTTTTTTTTTTTATAAATCCCCAGAAGGAATCCAATTAAATTGGTATCATACATGGGATTTCTAATTAACAACTATATATCCATATATAAGCAGTAAATATCTAATATATTTAAGTACTATTTAAATGCAATAAATTAAAAAGTATCATAATTAAATATTGTGGCTTAAAAACTTTGTCTACATACTTAATTTTACAAATATCTGGAGCTAATAACTATTCTGAAATTTTAATCAAATTCAACCATAAAATCTGTATATTTGATACAATTATATTATTTTTCGTAGTTAAAAAGAAAAAATAAATCAATGTTATAAAAAAAGAAAGAAAATCATAAGATTTCTTTTTTAAAAAAAAAAAAAAAAATTAATATTTTAAGGAGAAGAAAAATCATAACATTAAGAAAAAAACAAATCATAATATTAAAGAAGAAAAAACCGCAAAATAAAAAAAGAAATAAATAATAAAATTATATCATTTATAATATTATACTCTTTAATAAAATAATTCTAAAAAACATGTATATATAACATTATAATCTTTAATAAAATCAAGACATTCTTCTTAATATTATTAACAAATTAAATTTACATCATTACCCTTCAAAATCTTTTCTTGATAAGAAAAATAAAAAATAAAAAATAAAAACAATAATTGGTAAACCAACAATCCTGATCCTATCACCATCTTTATACAGACGACGTTACTACTCATTTACCAAAAACAAAATCTCTCAACTATTAAAAACAAAAAACAAATTAAATAATAAAATAAATAAAAACAAAGAACGCCGCCGTCACATTACACCGTTAGGTCAACGCTACTGCTCACGCGCCCACCTTCAAGGACCAAGAAACAACGCCACAACCGCGCGTTTCACGCGAAAGCTGTTCTCACATTGCTAGAAACCTCCATAGACGACGTCGTTGTGGCCGTACCTTTACCCGCACCCGGAACCGATGCCCATCGGCTCGAGAAATCGCGGTATCCACTGTAATCTCCTTCGGTTTCGAAATCACCGTTCACGCCGTGGCCTTCGTCGAAATTCAAAGCGTAACTCAATGGATCATATTGGAATTTCCCATGTCGGTTACCGGCGCCGGCGTTTTTGTTCCTGTTGAAGCGTCGGATAAAGGTTTTCCAACGAGGTCCGGCGACGATCTCCGACCATTCTCGTATCTTCTTGAAGGCTCTGATTCCCCGATCCCACCATCGACCCTCATGGTGCCTATCAGACGACGATCCTATCCGTTCCCACCAGGCTAATCTAACGGAAGATGATCTGGCGGAGCCGAAGCAAGGGAAACAGAAGCAGCAGCGCGTGTTCCTCAGCAGAGAATTAGATGCTTCTTCAGGGTCCGGATTGCTCTGGGCCATGGACGGATCTTCCATTCCCATCTATCAACTAAAACACTGAAGTCCGAGTGGTCGGTCTCCTGCTTTTCAGCTGAAAATTTCAGCGCAAACCCTAACCCCTATCTCTCGATCAATCCCCGTCTCTCACTGTGTCTGTTCAGAAGATAAACCTACGGTGCCTTGTCTGATATACATGCCAAGAACCGAAAGGTTGTAACGGGAACATTGGGGCGACCGGGTATGCGATAGAGTGACCGGTAACTGCCGGTTGATTTTTGAGGCGATCGCCTAACTGAACCGGGAAGGGTTTTTTAGTAATTTATGGGGTAGTTGGATTGTGATCTGGTGCTTCGCGTGCGATAGAGATTTCCAATTGTGTGGGCCCGAGGATGACGTGGATTTACATGGAACGCATAAGCTGGTGGGGACAGCCCTCGGTAAATTATTTTTCGACCCAAAGATTCCGCTGATCATCGGAGTGGGTCCCACGAGATAGCGACTCACCGTCGTACAAGCGGACGAGGGACTTTTATTTTCTGGTGCTGTACCAATTAGGAGAGCTTTATCCAAAATATCGCAAAAATTTTAACAACTAAAAAATACAGAAAAGGAAACTTCAATTAAAAGAATAGGAAACTTGTTCACGTGTGTGCATGAATCGAAAAAGGAAAATATATTGTAACACAAATTGTCTTTTACAATTTCCAAGTCAATTTGCAGGTAGAGAAACAAAATGTGTAGAGGAAAGTACCAACCGGTTTGCTTTCTTTCTCAAGAATAAGAGAAGTATGGTTCAAGTTTCAGTACTGGAACAGCTTCATTATTTAAGGCATAAACATCTATTGGGAAAAAACACAAGTTAATCAAATCAATTAGAGATCGATGATAATCCACCAATAGATGGATTTTGCCCCAGATAACTATTTCTGTTTATCTTTTTCAAGGCCTTGTAAATCTCTGTTTTCCTGTCTGTACAAACGTCTGTGGATGAATATGTAAGCATCAAGTTAAAAAAAAAGAACATGTAACAAGTCATCCCAGCATTAGCTTTGTAATCAAGGCAATTCTCGTCACGCTTTCAGAAATTAGTATATCTGCATCGTAAGCAATAAAAGAGAACGAACTCATATCTACAATATATACCTAGTCAAAAAAAAAAAAAAAAGGAAGAAGAAAAACTTCATATAATTCACTAATAGTTCCCCAAATTTCATTTTTAGTGTCCTGCAGTTCAAAGGTTGAGGAGGATAACCCAAAAGCAGAAAGTGTATGAAGCGTAGCTCCATGCATTTGAATTTCCACATAATTATAATCTGTGAACAGGTTCAGGAGAAAGCAGTGGAAAGTTTGGAGCTCCGAAATTTCCTTAACAATCATAAAGGAACAAGCAGGAAACATGAAATTATGGCTGCAACCCAAGCTTTGGATTTCTTGCTTCATTATCGAGACTATACACTTGAACAGAATCTGGGAGAGCCAGGGAGGTGCTCCAAATTTCATATCAAACAATCTTGCTATCTAAGTTAATCTATCTAGTCTAGCCCCAATGTGTCAAATTCTATATACATGACTTGCAGCTGAAAAGATAGAACAGATAGAGAAATTAATAAATCCTGGATAATAAATTTAAAACTCATTCCATGTGATCCTTTTATTCATTGACTTGAAACTCAAGCTATCTTTCGAGCACAAATATTTTCAGGAATTTTTTCTCACCATGTAGACAATAGACGTGTGTGGTAGTTAGAAACAAAAATAATTTTTACTGAATAAAAATAAAAATATAGTATTAGTGATGCACTCATATATCTTTGAAAAATTATGTTTTGAATTTCTAAAACTTCACCATGTTCTGATTAGATTCAAAAGTGTTTTTTTTTTTCTTTGTCATAATTTGATCTTTAAACTTATAGATTTTATTTTTGTTCACAATCTTTTAATGCAAATGTGAAAAATTTAACAAAAAGTGAGAAATTGTTGTTAATTATTTTGCGTTTTGTTTTTTATAGAATCCGAGAGCCATAACAACTAAATATTAAATTTAATAAACTCAACAAGACAGTAATTTGTTTTATTTAAGTTACATAGATTATAAAAAAAGAAGAAATCTACAGTAATTTTTCAAAAAAATTTCAATTTCTAATCTTAAATCATGTCACTCAAGTAAAACACGAAGGATTTTTATTATTTAAATAAAAAATTACATTAAAAAATCACGTTTTGGAATAATTATTACACTGGTAGTCAGGCTGCCAGCAATGGTAGTCATTTCACTACAACCGATGATGGCCAGTCCACCTAGTATCAGGACTGAACCTGCCCAGTTCAGGCGATCAGTGCACCAGGCACTGCTAACAGTTCACCAGGTGCCAGTGGCCAATCCACTTTGCACTGGTGACAAATTCACCCAGAGCATCAAGTCCATCCTGCCTGAGGCTGGTGTTTTCATGTACCAAGCAACACTTTTTATGTTTCAACAGAAAACACAGAAGAAGGATATCATCAAGCCAAAGATGGATATTAAAAATTCAAGATAAGTCCATGGCATGATAGAACATAGATTATATAAACCATAACAGAGCACCCTTAATTGACCGATTTGGTTCTAATACTGATTCATTTACATTACTATAGTGCCTCATGCCACAGCAACCAACTTTCCTTCTAGCATAAACAGCCAGCACAATCTATTGCAACATAACAAAGAAACATGCTTTGGCACTACATAGAAGATCACAACTAGACAACACCACTAAAAGAAGCATTCTTTAGCAGCAGATATGGACAGAAGCCCAACTTACAGCACAGTAGCTTTTCCAACCTCCCGATGAAGAGTCCAGAAAATACGTCCAGCATCATCAGACTTCTCACTATCAAGAGCAATGGCACCAACCATTGCTCGAAAAGCACCACAAACCACTCCTGGAATTGATGAATTCGTCTTGGAAGAAACTCTAACCACCTTCTCCAGTCCCAACCCCCTGCCATCATTAGCACATGAAGAAACTACCTCAGAAATCTCTGATATCCGGTGGTTCAGATCACCTGCAGAAGTATCAACATCCTTCCCGAGGTAGCGGAGAGAAACTGCAGTTTCAATAATATGAACCCCCAGAATACTCAATGCCTTGTTATTCTCTTCTGAGTACGAGGGATGGGTCATA
Source organism: Carica papaya (assembly GCF_000150535.2). Next base: position 586,514 of record NW_019014568.1, read on the forward strand.
GCACGGCGTAGAAGACCAACACTCTCAAACTCGTAGCTAAGTAAGGAGGAAGATAGAATAAAAAACCTCTCTTATACTTTTTCTTCTCAAAATAGATAGGCACGGAACAATAGCAAAGACATTGAACTACATCTCTGTCATGCTACTCAATAATTAGATGCACATATGTGTATACAGTTTTCATTGTTAAAGGCATGAAACAACACAGAAGAACATTACATGCTAACAGGAGATGATCTGGCATCCAGTGTAAGTTAGATGCATATATGCATCGACAATTTCACCTGTTACATTTCCATTTAGGAATTTGACGTTACTCTACTTTCCCAGAAATTTGAATTTCTTTTCAACTAAACCAGATAGATAAAATTTTAAACAGAATTCTTAGGTAATATGATCCTTTTATTCAAAAGAAAGAAACCCTACCACTGATTATTTTTCAGCTTTCCCCACTTTCATGCACGTTTTCTCAGAAACTAAAAGGATCACTGTGTGGCCAACAATAACTCACCCAATTTGCTTCTGGAGTGCTTTGATAGCTGCTGAAAACGGCGAGGATGGGAGTTTGATCCTCGGCTCGTAAGGCTCATTCACAGCGTAAACCTATCATCACAAATCAGCACAGACATTGTTCCCCTTTCTTCTAGCGCATTCCAAGTAAGACTTTAGGGTTAGAAAACTAATAAATGAGAACGAGCGATACCTGAGAAAGAAGAGAGCAGAAGACCGCCGAGACGAGAAAAGTGAAGACAGTGGAGCGACGAGAAGACATCTTCCCTCAAGCCGTCTTTGTTCTTTTAGAAATATTTTTACTTCTTTTTTCCGTTTCACCAGCGATTCCAAGGTAAAAGTTGGCCTCTGCAAAAGACTTGAGTCGAAAATAGAAATATATATATATATACATGTATATATTGTAATAGCTAACAGAAATACAGTCCCATTACAAAGGCCCACTTTTGTCCGTCGTCCTGTAGGGCTTGTATAAACTGAATTGGCAGAGGAAAGTGAAGAGAAGAAGGAAACGAAAAAGATAGATATTATTTATTTTTTATTTTTTCGTTTAAAAATTAATTAAAGAAATTAATAAAATATTCAATGTCTTTTTTTAATGTTTTAAAATTTTTAATTTTCGAGATGTAAGGAAAAGAAAATAAGAAAAGTACTAAAAAAATATATTTTTTTAATTTTGAACTATGTAATTTATTATTCTATTAACAATAATTTAATTATTTTGTTATCATCAATTATTTTATTTCTTTTATAAAATTAATGAAACAAAATATTACAATAATATCTCATTAAATAATTTTTTTATTTTCTTCAAAAAGTAAAACACGCCGTAATTTCTATTTTCTACTTTTATGTGTATATATGTATTTTTATTTATTAATATGTATTTAAACCTGTAGCATGTTTATGCTATTTTTTATTTTTAAACAAACAAAAAATATTGACCCATAAAATTAGCATGTTTAATTAATAAGATGCTAAAAATAAATCTTCTTTTAAAATTTTTAATTAATAAAACGTTAAAAATAAATATATTTTTTTTAATTATATAGTTAGTAATTTCAATCTTTTTCAAAAGACAATTGAAAAAAAAATATATATATATAGAGACAGTTCTCTTTTCACATATAAAATGTAAACTGTATTTGTATACACCTATTCAACTGTCACTAAACATTAATTCTAGGATCCTCCTATATTTTATCCCTTGTGAAACCTTCTCTACATTGCCAGACTCAACACGTTCTGAATCCAGTAACCAAGTCTTCCTGAAGAATTTGGAGGTGTATCGGACAGGGTCCGAACACGCAATAAAACGAATAAGTTAACAAGTCTTCTATGTTAAATATTGAAGAAAGAATCCATCCAATAAACCCTTCCTTTTCGACCTCAACCATGAAGCTTCCTTACCCGATTTCATATCAAGCAGCAGCATTTTCAAATGTTACTCGGTTTTCTGTGTTACATCTCGACTTAGGTCTTGA
>NW_019014568.1:639578-650937 GCF_000150535.2 Carica papaya
ATGGATGGACCAGATTGGGGGAAGAAAGGTATTTAAACCTTTCATTCGACTGGCATCCCAAACACTAGCCGCTAGGTCATTGGAGAGAGAAGACAAAGACATCGAAGGGAGCTCAGCCACTAAAGAGACACGGGGCTGCTGTGTTGAAAGCAAAAAATAGCACCGGTAAACTCGATTTTCTCCCTATTTTTCCATTCTCAATCGTTTCTCTTTACTCTTTCGGAGCGAATTGACTCGGAAAAGACTGTGAACTGAGAGAGAAGAGACAAATAAGTCGGGCCAATTTTGGTGAGTCGTTCGCCTCCTTCTGTTCCCTTTTCCTCCCATATGCACTAATAACATGTTGTTTTCTTTGTTTAGCAAAGAAAGGAGAGAAAAGAAGAGTAAATAGGTCAAAGTCGTGGGTGGGAATCACCGCGACTGGTGGTTTCGAGGAGTCACGCTGCCACTGGCTGATTTGGGGTAAGGATGCCTACACCCTTCCTTCTGTAACGGTTCACCGAAGGTAAAAAAAAAATAAAAACAAAAAAATATAATAATAATAATAATAATAGTATTAATTAATCGATAACATGGTAGGGATAGTAATAAAATAAAGTGATATGCATATATATAGGTATATGTGTAAATACACCTGGCAGCACCAAAATCTAATCTGTATCGCATGTTGTTAAATTTAATCTTTAAGGTTACCGATGAAGCTAACAAAATATTGATTGTCATTCAAATTTATTATGCTATTTTCTTAATTTAATTTACACGTATTCTTATGTATATATATTTGCCTTATTTTCATTTGTTTTATTTTGTTTCATATAATTTTATTTTGCTATAATATTCTATATATTCTATTTTATCTAAATCAGTATCACTTTATCTCGTTCCACTTTATTTTGAATCTAAGTTAATTTATATTATTTTATCGTATTATATTTTAAGATATTTTATTTTTATTGTATTTATTTTAACCTATTCGATGATTATTTTTCATTCGATGTACACCCAATTGCAGGTTACGTATTAGTGTTTATGCATGCGTTACAATGATTAAAAATGAAAGGTGGTATAAGCTTGTTTTAGAATATGAATGATGTGGAACAGGTTCGTTGATGAAAATAAAATCGGGCAATGAGGTAAAAAAAAACCGTCATCGGATATCAGAATGAGAAGTATTAAGTGTTATCGTAGATATGATCCTTAGTTATATGGGACTGGAAGATCCCATACCGGACGGGGTATGGGAACGACCGATATAAGCGGTACTCATATCGGACAGGTATGGAGTGGTCGGTTCAAGTGGCGATCATTTCCAAACAGGGTGTGGAGACAACCGATAATTATGAAAGTAATATAGGTATCCACGAGTAGGAGGAACCCCTATGGGATCCATAAATACAGTTGGACGAAAATAATACTGAAGTATGGGTAAGGACATGATAAACAATTAATAGCACTTTATTATATTTTTGAACATATCTAAATATTGTACATAAAAATTGTCTAATGAGAGAGTATTTGATAAATTACTTTTCATAAAAGGAAAGGGTGCGACCGCACCAGCGTAGTTTTTAATATAAAGTAAATGTTCAATCGGTTGTCTTATGCTTTATATAACCCTTTGATTACCATTTCGACGGTAAGTTTTTTGGCATTCTTATTAAGCAAGTATTTTTCACCCTCATTCTTATTATAATTTCATATTATGACGATCAAGACTAGATTTATGACAGTGAGAGAATAGATTAGAACATAATTCTTATTTGCTTTGTCGTATTTGAATTGATATTAATCATTATTGTACTAGTTATCTTTCGTTTTAAGTTTTAAATATTTCAATAGTTCTTATTTGGATATTCTAATACGTGTAAAGAATGTAATCTTTAAATTTTAATTTTTCTATTAAATAAAAGATTTTATTATCATTCATATTGTTAATTACCAGATTAAACGTTTGAAATTTTTAATAGGAGTTTGAACTTTTATATTTTTATTATATTAATAATTAAAATAAAAATATTTTTTATATATTAAATATTGTATAATGTTTAAATAAAAAATTATTTAATTAAAAATAATAACATGATACACTAATATTTAAAAAATATAGATTAAAATAAAATATAAATATAAATATATAAAAATTAATTTAATATTTAAAATATTTTTAAGTTGAAATAGATATTTATGACATGACTTGTTTTCTTTCTAAACGCACCACGTGACAAAAGATTCAACTTTGTCTGTCGTAATTTCTAAAAAAGAAATTAAGTTGATTGTCACTCCATCACCACCATTAATAATAATTAAATAAGTTATCATGTCTTAAATGATTTTTTTTTTAATTATAAAAATATATTACTAAATAAACCCATAATAATTAAATAATGGGTCTTATCAATTTGGGTTTTTTTTTTTTTTTTTAATTTTTATTTTTGACTTTCTTGGAAATGAAATTACCCCATAATCCCGGATATTATTATTAATGTAGTGACGCTGTGTGAGTGTTTCATTCCAAACGGTTGGTTTCTTTCTTTTTAATAATCTTCTTCTTTCACCCGAACCAGATAGATAAGCTCTCACCTCCATGGCAGCTCGCAGAATCTCCTCCTTCCTTTCTCGTTCTTCCGTCTCTCTTTCCCTGCTTCGTTCTCTAGGTAACACAACTCCTCTCTTTGCTTCTTTCTCCTTTCTCCTTTTCGTTTTTTTTTCTTGTATTGTATGGTAATGGTTTTTCTGAAACCAATGAACCTTATCGGTTTCTGCTGATAGAGGATCTTCTGTTTCTTTCAAGCTTCTTCTAAAACTCTAATCATTTTCTTTATCGATGTTTCACACTCTGATTTTATCTGTTTCGTTAGTAGCATATACATGATTATGCTTTGTACTGATCCTTTAATTCTCACTTCAATTTCCGATTAATCCTTTTTTGTTTTGTAGAAACCTCAGGAAAGTATCCAGTATGAACAATTCCTAAATTGACTAATTGAACAAACAGGAAGCTATATGTGGTTTGATTCTCCTTAAATAATCTTAATTATGTTGGCAACATGATCTGCAGGGAATAACTCTAGCAGGGGATCAGGCTGCATCCAAAGGTTTAGCACCGCTACAGCATTTGAGCAACCAATCACTCCTCCAGTTCAAATTTCTTATACTCAGCATCTGATTGATGGCAAATTCGTGGATGCAGCATCAGGTGATCTGACATTCTTTAGTCATAGAGTCTCATGCGCAATATTTATATGTGTTTCTTTGTTCAATGATTTTTTATAATTGCTCATTTCAAAAATGGTGTCATGGTCACTGTTTGTGGTATCAAATTAAGACTCATATAAGCAAATTAACTGACATTCGAAAGGATATTCGTTTGGGATTAGGGAAAACTTTTCCGACCTATGATCCTCGTACTGGTGAAGTGATTGCTCATGTTGCCGAAGGCGATGCTGAAGATATCAACCGGGCAGTAGCTGCTGCTCGCAAGGCATTTGATGAAGGACCATGGCCGAAGATGACTGCTTATGTATATCTTTTATTATTTACTTCCTTAATTGATGCATGTTACAATTGAATTACAGATTATATGATTGATTACCATTGTTTTTCCTTTGTACCTATAATAACATTACTTGATTGTTTGTTTCTTTTGGCAGGAAAGGTCAAGGATACTGTTGAGATTTGCTGATTTGGTGGATAAACACAATGATGAGCTTGCAGCTTTAGAGACATGGGACAATGGGAAGCCTTATGAACAAGCAGCAAAATCTGAAGTGCCATTATTATCACGTCTCTTTCGCTATTATGCAGGTATTTCACTAACCTGAACTGAACTTTTCTGCTCGGTAGTTTTCCATGTAATAATGGTCTTGGCCACTCATCCAGGTTGGGCAGATAAGATTCATGGTCTAACAGTTCCAGCCGATGGAAATTACCATGTCCAGACATTGCATGAACCAATTGGTGTAGCAGGACAGATAATTCCCTGGAATTTTCCTCTTATCATGTTTGCATGGAAAGTTGGTCCTGCTCTTGCCTGTGGTAACACTATTGTCCTCAAAACTGCAGAGCAAACACCCTTGACTGCGCTCTATGCGGCTAAGCTATTCCATGAGGTAGAGTAAGAAAAAAATAATAATAATAAAAATAAAAATAAATTAAAAAAATAATGAAAAGATGAAAATGATGGGGAGCATATAAAATTGCTTTTAGTTTTGATTTGTAGCAAGGGTTTTACATAGTGTTGTTTGTTTACAGTAAGTCTAATTCTCTGTTCAATTTTGAAGATATCTGAATAACCATTGTCCTAAAATCTAATAATTTTCATGATATTTTAATCCAGGCTGGTCTTCCGCCAGGTGTTCTAAATGTAGTTTCAGGGTATGGTCCTACTGCTGGTGCAGCTCTTGCAAGTCACATGGACGTAGACAAGGTACCTTTTCCACTTTTATAAGCTGTTATCTTCTTCAGCAAATATAGGTTTGTATTCAAATGTTATAATACCTAATAATATCTAGTCCAATATAAAATTGAATGAACATGCATCCAGCCAGTTTGTCTTATTTTTCAAGTATAGATGAATTACAATAAATTGAATCAGTTACTTACATGAATAAGATACTGCCTGATTGAATGAACCTGCATGCCAGTGACTCTGCCTGGATTGAATAAGTTCCTTACAATAAATTGAATTACAATATAAAATTGAATGAACCTGCCGATGACTCTGCCTGATTGCTCAGACGAATAAGATACTGAGCATGCCAGTGATTATATGCTACATTGTCTTTTCAGCTTGCTTTCACAGGATCAACCGATACTGGTAAAATTGTGCTTGAATTGGCTGCAAAAAGCAATCTCAAACCTGTCACATTGGAGCTTGGAGGGAAATCACCTTTTATAGTCTGTGAGGATGCGGATATAGATAAAGCTGTGGAGCTTGCACATTTTGCTTTGTTCTTTAATCAGGTTTGATCAATCGGTTCTTCAGAAAAGCTGAGCTCTTAAAGCATTAAACTGTTGACGTAAGAATTGACCATGATATGGAAGTCTACAGGGACAATGCTGCTGTGCTGGATCTCGTACATTTGTTCATGAGTGTGTATATGAGGAGTTTATAGAGAAGTCAAAGGCACGTGCTCTGAGGCGTGTTGTTGGTGACCCCTTCAAGGAAGGTGTTGAACAAGGTCCTCAGGTACTCTCCATTGCCCCCCTGGCTCCAAGACATGATAATTTAAGAACTATGAAGCCTTTTGAAGATTGCTTGTTTTCTTTTTCTGGTTTGAATCATATCATTTTTCCTGTAATATGGTTTCAATAAATTTTGATTTTAATAGATTAAATATCAGTAAGTAGGATCTTTTTACATAGGGATTGAAAGAAATTAAAAAAATGATATTTACTAATCTTGCACAAAAAGCATTATGGATGGTATGCATTTATCTTTCCACTGATAAGGGAAATTAAAAATTACCAAATTCGACTTGCATTTCTAATCTTCTTTTGGCTCTGGCATAAACAGAGGTCTACGAGTTTCATACTTTATATATGTGCTTAGAAAATGTACCAAATGATAAGAGGTATCAAGTGATGTGAATGGTCATCCTGAAATTTTCAGGTCGATTCAGAGCAATTCAATAAGGTGCTAAAGTATATAAGATCTGGTCTTGAAAGCAAAGCGACTCTTGAGTGCGGAGGTGAAAGATTTGGCAGCAAAGGCTACTTCATCCAGCCCACTGTCTTCTCTAATGTCCAGGTACTATTAATTCATTCATGATCTCTTGTAACATATTTTATCAAGATGTTTAAACATGTATCATACTATGAAGCTTGACATTTTCATTAACCAGGACGATATGTTGATTGCAAAGGATGAGATTTTTGGTCCAGTGCAGTCAATCTTGAAGTTCAAGTGAGTAAAAAAGATTCATATCCCAAATCCTCTTCAATTTTGCATCTCAAGAAAGCATTCAGCATAATAATTACATGCATATCTTTTGTTGTGGACTAGGGATGTTGATGAGGTGATAAAAAGAGCAAATGCAACGCGATATGGTCTAGCTGCAGGTGTGTTTACCAATAACTTGAATACTGCAAACAGGCTTATGAGAGGATTGAAAGCAGGGACTGTGTGGGTGAACTGCTTTGATGTGTTTGATGCTGCAATTCCTTTTGGTGGGTATAAGATGAGTGGTATTGGCAGGGAAAAGGGAATCTACAGCCTCAATAGCTATTTGCAGGTGAAGGCAGTGGTTACCCCTCTCAAGAATCCAGCTTGGTTGTAATTTAATTTGCTCGGTGTTAGAACATCATCAAGGCCTCACTTTTTCTTGTCTTGCAAATAAGGACATCTTACTTAATACCGGTGGGTTTGCAGAGAAAACTTTCTGAATAAAATTTGTTTGCTTTTCTTGGTTGGTTAGCTAGCATAAGACTCAAACTCAGAGATGTTATTGGTGTAATTATATCATCTAAGCTAAGGCTTATTTGAAAAAAGAAATTAGTTTCTATCTTGTTAATCGGTTGCTTATACATCATTTTGTTTTCCTTAATCATTTTCTGATTTTTCATCCATCTTAATTTCATTTCATGATCTTATTGTACCGTGCTCGCTGTGCTTGTTTGAGGCTTTCTTCAATTTAAAACCTTTCACTTTTCTTTCTTTTATAACAAAGTTTTTTAATTTAGTCCGCATAAATTTTTGCTTCAAAAATACTGTCTCTGATAAGAGTTAAAAGTTTTTCATTTCTTCTTAGCTGCCATAAAATATGATAAACAAATTTAAATTATAATACAAATTGTAATAGTTGTGATTAAGTTAGAAATTTGTTTTTTCAGGTTTTCTTTTGGTGTCTAATTAAAGCATAAGCCAGAACTGATTGATTACGGGGAGAAAGATCAGTTTTGCGATTTAGTAATGAATTAGTGACAAAATTTATGTTCTTTACTCAAGTTGATTAATTAAGTAGAATCAAAAATAAAAACAAAATTTTTATTGACACGTATATGATACGATACAAGTGTAGAGAGGGACAAGTATATTATTAATTTCATATACCCTTCGTACCCATCACGAGTTTATAATTTTATACTTATACCCACTTTATATATATATATATATATATGTATGTATGTAATTGTATTGTTGTATACGTTATCAAATCAAGAAAAGAACCCCAGCTTATAGTGTAGAAAGGGACAAGTATACTATTAATTTCATATACCCTTCATACCCATTACGAGTTTATAATTTTATACTTATACCCACTTTATATATATATATATATATATATATCTATGTATGTATGTAGTTGTATTACTGAATACGTTATCAAATAGAAAAAAAGGACCCCAGCTTATGCCAAGTCGTCCACCATTTTGTATAGACCACCATTTTGTTCCCAATAGAACACGTAACTAAACACAAACTAAAGAAGCAACATCAACAAATTAATTGCCTTCCGTATTATAATTAAACAAACGTTTTGACTTTTACACTTGGTTTGACCAAAACATAATTTCATAACCTAATCCGTGAAGAAAGAATCTCAAAATTCAATAAACTTAAACCTAATTATTAAAATTTTGACTAAGAAAATCATAATCTCTTTTTAATTTGTCTAACAAAAATGGTTAGATGAAGAATTTGAAGAGAGAGAGAGAGAGAGAGTTTTTAGTCATAATAAAAAATTACTCCAAATTAATGTGAGTTCACATTAATTATTTAATGGTCAATATTTAAATCATTTAATTAAAATGCCATTAAATCTAAGCACACACACATATATATATATATATATATATATATATTATGATGATGATGATATAAGAAGCGCGTATTATTAGTCAATTGCTGGTTGGTCCACGTAACATTTATTTTCTTCACCAAGTCAACATCTTCTAATTAAAAAATCAGTAGCTAACCATACATGAGAAGAAGATATTTTAAAAGTTTTTTATTTTATTTTTAATGATACGATAATCATTATCATACTATAGTTGAATTGTACTTCCACACATTTTTCTAATATTTCCCATAAATATTAAAATTAACTAATTTTAAAACATAAATCATAAAATTTACTCTTCCAATCATAAGTCAAACTAAATAATAGTTTAGCATGAAAATGGAAAAATATTTTTTTAAATTTGAATTTTTTTTTTATTTAGAATCTAGATTCTTCTATTTTATTTTTATTTATTATTTATTTTTTATCTCTTATTTTATTTTCTTTCTTTTTTTTTAAGTCTCGTGAGTTTGATTCTATAAAATCTGACTATTTTTTTATTGAATGAACATTACGAAATAAATTAAATTAAATTAATTTTTTGATCAAAAGTATTATGTGAAATCTTTGATTTTTTTTTTCTCTTTTTCTATCCCTATCTCATAAGAAGAGTGTTTGAATCAATAAATAATATTTTTTTCTCTATTTGTATGAATTAATTATGAATCGATATTATTATATTCTAATTCTTTACCGATACCCTTCAAAGAAAATTCTGAATTGAATATTAAATTGATAGGTTAGTGTAATCTTATCAATGCGGCCATGCACTCTTCGAATAGAAATCTATTTTATGAAAGATCTTAGTTTCTGTATCTTGATGGGTCTCCGAGATCCTTTCAATAATTTATGTTAATTTTTTATATTAATTCATGATAGGAAGTTAGTGATTTAAAATTTAATATAGGAAATGCACGAATTATGATCCCTCACATTAGAATTTCGTTTCATTTTTTTATTGAAACATTTTTAATAACTTATACTTCCAACCAACAAATTTATATAATTCTTTGTTGAATTTCTAAATTGATGGGTTATATTATACTTACGTACTTACATATAGAATATAAACAATTATTTCTTATAAATATCTGTAAATATTCTTTATCATTATTTACTAAAAATAATTATTCATAACATTTTTTAAATAAATTTATTAAATTATTAAATTAGGATTAAAATCATATATAAATTTTGCTAGCAAATTTGCTTAATAAGTAAAGAGAATTGTGTTGAACATTCTAGAAAAAAAAAGGAGAAAAAGAGAGAGAGAGAGAGAGAGAGAGAGAGAGAGAGAGAATATTGTATTAGGGAGTTGGTGTTGAAAAACTCATAAGGATTTGAATTATGGATGGATAGATGATTATCAAAGTAAATTGAACAAAAAAATGTGTTTTCTCAAAAAACAAAAAAACAAAAAATCAACAAAGATGCAACAATCTCAAATGTAACGGCCCCAGAAATTAAAAGGAAATGTATATATATTTATTCTAAGTGCGAAAGCGAAATAAAATAGATTATGATTAACATCTCTTACACAATAACTAAAACGAATTAAAGTACGAAAGAATAAACTAACTTAAAAGAAATACTACGAATGAATGTTGTAAGGAAAACTAATAAATTCTTTGGCTTCTACTCGTCGTCTTCCTGCAAAACGGACTCGGGCACCAAGTCCTCATGATCTGAAATGGTTAAGTAAGGAATGAGCTACACTAGCCCAGTAAAGACATCACACTACCTCACTGTCACAGAAGTAAAGGTTAATAGAAAACGAAAACGACCAATGGAGCATAATTTATAACAAACTCATTTATCAATAATAAAAATCTTTACTGTCCACCTACCTCGGTGAGATTTATGAAAACAATTTATGAAAATAATTACATCATAAATATCATAAGATCACGCACACTCTGCAATATAACACATATCATGTTTTGTATTTCAATCATCAAGCAACAATTACCCTTTTTTTTATCAGGCTACTAGTATTTATGGGGATCCATAAGGGGTCCCTGCTACACGTGAACTATTCACATTAATAACTTAATTCCAGAGCCGTCCCCATACCCTGTCCGGCATGGGCGCCAAAACCATAAACCTCAATACCCCGTCCGGTCTGAGGGTGAAACGGGCCATCCCCATACCCCGTCCGGTATGGGCGCCAAAATACATAAAGTCTCCATACCCTGTCCGATATGAGAGACCACGTTCCCGGTAGGGTTCCTTTTGGACCCGATCTATCCACCATCTCTCAGGATATCTAGTGAGGCTGTCGACATTATCCATTATCAATTCACATACCTTTTTACCATTTTTCTTAATCTCAATTATCCAATCAAACACAAACACGTAAACCAGCAATGGACACCAAACAAGGCAACACAACATCGGGTTCACAATAATTCAAAGCATAATAAATGAAACCGTGATTCATGCATATGAAACCATAGAATAAACACATCAGGTACCATACTGCATTCAAAACTGTAAAATAAATCAAACAATACCTGATCGAAAATATATCAGATTCGGGCTCCATTAGCAATCTCAATCAATTATACATATCTATTAATTCATAAAATACCGTTTTATCATTTATTAGGCTTTAATGTTGTGATAGAAAATAGGGTGAGAGATCCTTACTTGTTTCAGAATATGAAATCGGGTTCTCACTGTGCCTACGGGCAGTCCTTAGATTCCCTGAATTTTTTTCCAAAAATTGAAACACACTTCCGATACCTGCACATGTCTCCAAAAAACCTCAAATCAGACCTAGGGCCTTTTCAGCCAATTTCGGAATTCCGGCACGGCGGCTCCGCCGTGCTCCAGCGACGGCACCACCCCCCACGGCAGCGATCCGCCTCAGGTTGGCCGTTTTCGGTCGAATTCAGCCAAACTTGCATTGGTTATTGTGATAAAACACCCATAGGGCCCTCGGTGAGCCAAAAAATTCCAGAAAACCGAGACTTACTGGCGACGAAGCTCTCGAGTACGGCGGCTCCTTCAGCGCGAGTTGCGATTTGGTGTTTTGCTCTGGTCAACCTATAAAGAAAAGGACGGTAGTCACAGTGATATAAAAATTATATCGAATGAGAAACGGGAAGGGCCTCATCGGAGGTAAAAATTGAGGAAACCTGCGGCGGCGCTGCTGGACTTCGGTGGTATTTTTCGACCAATCGGCTGGTGGTTTAGCTCCGATTTTACCACAGGGAGGTTCGGCATCAAAAAACGAGCCAAAGGGAGAAATTTTACCTCGTTTGGCTGCCGGAAAGTCCTCCAGTACGGCGGTGGGTGGCGGCGGCCGGTTCCTCCGGTGGCTGGGTCGTCTTCTCCGGCGAGGGTTCTGGTGGCTAGGGTTTGGGGTTGGGTGTGGATGCAATTATTTATAACTCTCCATTTTTAATCTAAGCCGTCTATCATGATTTAATCTGGGCTGTCCGATCGCGCGCACGCGGATCACCAACATGTCTCTGTCCCTCATGGGCTTCTTGCGGCAGCGTTCCCTGCCACACGGCGTGTCCTAGTTGGCCGGAACTACTGAACGGACTGCAGTCGTGGCTGCTGACATGGCA
>NW_019014568.1:659575-673684 GCF_000150535.2 Carica papaya
CTATTTAAATATATTATCATGTATTTAAAGCTGTATAAGTAGGTAATCAGTTAAATATAACAAATAAATAATAACCAATTTTGGCTCCATTAATAACATATAATTATTCTTAAAGTCTTCTAAATTTCACATAATATAATATTATTGATTTTTAAGCTACAATTCCATAACAAGAAATAGGGTGAGAGATTCTTACCCGAATCGGTGTCCGAAACACCGTACTTTCTACCGCGTCTCCTAGCAGTCCCCAAAATTTTTAAATTTTTTTGTGGAGATTAAACATACTCTACGTACCTAAAAATATCCCAAAACCCAAAATCGATATTAAAAATCTTTTTCAGCAAATTTTGAGATTCTGACACGACGACGTCGCCGCCGTGCTCTGGAAAAGACACTGCCGCTCATGGTGGTGGTTTACCTCGGCCTAACTAGTTTCTGCCGGTTTAGGCTAGTTTATGTCAGCTTTACACATTCCTTGTGAAAAAACACATTAGGGAGGCTTGATTGGCCGAAAAAATAAAAAAATCGAAACTTACTAGTGGTGGGGTTTCTTGGTGTAGCAGCTCCACCGGCTCTCATTCGCTACTGGGATTCCTCCTCTGGTCAGCCTATTGAAAACAGAATGGTGAACACAATTGTGAAAAAATTGCGCGAAACGGGAACCGGAAAAGGGCTCATCGGAGGAGGTTATAAATTTTTGGGTCGTGACAACCCTACCGTGCTTTGCCCGCAGTTTTTAGCTCACTCGCCATTTATTTTGCTCCGATATGGCCACAAGGGTGCTCAAAATCGAATTCTGAGCGAGTAGGAGAATTTTTACTTTTTTTAGTGGTCGGAGGTGGCTCCGGTATGGTGGCGATTGGCGGTTAGCTTCTTTCTCCGACGTCTGGTTCTTCTTCTCCGATGGGAGAGGGAGGGGGGAAGGCTAGCGGATAGGGTTCGGGATTTGTGTGATGTAAAATATTTATATCCATCCTGAATTAATTTGGGTCGTCCATCGCGATCGATCTCGTCCATCCGATCAAGCCTAAGGAGGAAACGAATTTGTACTGTTCATTGCATTTGATCTCGACCATTCGATCGTGCCTAAGGGGAAACAAATTTGGACCATTCATCGCATTTGATCTCGATCGTTCGATCACACCTACGGAGGAAACGGATCCAGACCGTCCACGCGTGCGGGATTGATCATGGATCGTCTGATCGCGGAGCACGCGGATCGCCAACAAAGCCTCCTGCATGGCGCCAACGTCAGAGCGCCTGGCCACGCAGCACGCTCTGGTTCGTCGACACTACTGAGTGGGTAGTCCTACATGTCCGATCTTTCTCTGATTGCACTTTGACTCCTGTTTTCAATTTTTTTCAAAAATACTCATCGAACTTAAATTTTCACCCCTTCTTCCCAAAATTATTTTCAATTTCGTCCCTAACTCATTTTTTCTCAAAAATTTAATCAAATTAAAATAAAATAATTTTTTTTAATTGTATATATATATATTCATAATCCGTAAACATCATTCCGGGTCAATTTTCAGGCTTGGGTGTTACAATAGGCATTGAAAAACCTTTTCGACCAATTTTAGGATTCCACATCGCCGTGCTCTAGCGCTGGCTCTACCGTCCCCGGTGGCAGTTTGCCTTGGTCTGGTCCATTTTGGTCGATTTTAGTCAATTTTAGCTGGTTTTACACTTAAACCTGCAAAACAATGAGTTAGGAGGCCTCGGTTGGCCGAAAAAAGGCAAAAAGTTGAAACCTATCGATGGGGAGTCTCCGGGTGTGGCAGCTCTACCGGTCTTCCTTCGACTAACCTGCACCAAAAAAGGACAGTGGATATGGTGGTAAAAAAATCACGTAAAATAAAAAAAGGGAAGGGGGTCATCGGAGAGGGTTTTGAGTTTTGGCTGCAACAGCTTGGTCAAGCTTTGTCCGCAGTTTCTTGCTCATTCATCGATCCTTTGGCTCCGATTTGGGCATGGGGAGACTCGAAATCGAATTTCGAGTGGGAATGAGGAAAAATTACCTGTTTTGGCGTTGACAGCGATCAGTTTCTTTTCTGACCGCCTTTCTTCTTCTTCTCCAGGGAGGACTGGTGCAGCTAGGGCTAGGGTTCCCTGGAACACGATATTTAAATATCCTCCTCGTGTCGATCTAGGTCATCTATGTGGGAACACGTGATGCTCTTCCGTTCGTTGGATCCCTCTTATTCAAGGAATGAATATGGACTGTACAATCGGATTGAATTTGACTGTTCGATCGTGTCGAAAGAGGAAGTGTATCTGAGCCATCCGTGCGCGCGGGATGCAATTTGGACTGTTGGATCGCCCAGGCATGCAGATCACCCGTGTGGCCTCCTGCATCAGCGTCACCACCATGCAGCATTTTCTGCTTCACCATGGCTGCTAGCGTGGCCATCCCATGTGGCTCTATTTTTTCTTTTTGCGATTTCAACCCTTGTTTTCAAATTTTCTTTCAAAAATACCCTCTTTATTCATAATTTCACTCATTTTTTCCAGAATTATTTTTAATTTCATCCCTAATTTATTTTTTCAATAATTTAAATAAAATTAAATTATAAATTTTTTAAAATAATTTATATATATTTATAAGATGGAAAAAATTTATCCCGGGCTCGGGTGTTACAAAATGAATAAGGAAGAGTCACATTTTGAGCTCTTAAAACCCCAACTTATCAATGTGTTCCTCAACTTCTCAAGCCAGGCTCTTGGAGCCTGTTTCAAATTGTACAATGCATTGTTTAGTTTGCATATAGTTTTAAATTTTTCTCCTTCCTCAAACCCTTCAGGTTGCTGTGCATAGACTGATTTTCAAAGATCATCATTTAGAAATGCATTATTGATGTCCAGTTGCCTAACTTTCCAACCTTCAGTGACAATTATGATTAAAATTATCGTAACAGTTGAAGCCTTCACAACAAGGTTGGATGTCTCTCCATAACCAAACCCAGCATTTTGATGGAAATCCTTTAATACTAATCTTGCTTTACACTTTTGAAAGCTGCCATTCATATTTCTTTTGATCATGAATACCCATTTATTCATTAATGGTTGTAGAGGTAGTAGAGACCATGTATTATTTTTCTTCAATGCTTCAAACTCTTCATTCATATCATTTTTCCATTCTAATGATTTTAGTGCTTCATCAGTGGAGATTGGTTCTGTCAATGCTGGGTTGGAATTGATAAGAAAATATTAAAATTTTAGAGGATATGTTTTGGGCTTAAAGATCCCAGCCTTTGATCTAGCTATTATATCATGTTTGTTGCTGTCACCTTATATCTCATATTCAACAACTCGCTCTTCATTTTTCACCAACATTGGATGTTCAAACTAATTTGATTCAATTGAATCACTCTACTATTGTTCTTATTTCTCATTATCAAAGTATGGATAATCACTAAAATCTAAATGTTGAACATCGGGTTCCCTTCCACTTGTTCTTGTGATTGTAAATATTGAGACATATTTTCTAGAGAAAACCATGCTGCATAAGAAGTATCTTAATTACTTGTATCAGTTACACTTTGTTCAGGTATAGAGAAGTTGTTTGTGCTTGGTGAAGTACTTAAGAACCAGTTTGGCATAACTATCATTGTTTGGTTTTTTGGTAATCTGGTATTCAGAAAATTATCACAAAAGAAAAATTCTTATTCGTTGAATGCTACATGTCCCAAAAAATATATTTTTTCAATTGAGCTTAGATATTTGAATCCCTTGTGTGAGTTATTATATCCTAAGAAAATACATTTTGCATTGCAAAATTGAAATTTTTGGTTTTGATAGGATCTAAAACAAGGGTAACATGCACAACCGGAAGTTCTAAGAGATAAATAATTGGGTTTCTTATGAAACAATTTTTTTCTAGAGGACAAACATTATTCAAAATATAAGTAAGAAATCTGTTAATTAAAAATATTACTGTATGGAAAGCTTTAGGCTAGTATTTCCGCGCAACATTTGATAAAACAATAAGAGTTAGGCTTGTTTCTACGATGTGCCTGTGTTTTCTCTCCATTCTCCATTTTGAGGTAAGGTATACAAACATGAATATTATATTTCAATTCTTTGACTTTATAAATAGTTTGGAAGACCTAAGTATTTTTCTCCCATGTTTGATTGAACACACTTAATTCTTTTGTCTAATTGATTTTTAACCAATGTTTTGAAGTTAATAAAGGTCTCACAACATCATATTTTTGTTTTAACAGAAATAGCTATGTAAATCTACTAAAATCATCCAAAAATAAGATATAATATTTATGTCTTGATATTGAGCAAATTGGAGATGGTCCCTATAAATCGGTGTGAATAAGTTCTAGAGATTGACTAATTCGTGAAAGCAAAGAAGGAAAAGGCAGTAAATGGGACTTGCCAAGTTGGCAAGCAACACAAAAGCTTTATTTTTCATTAATAGCAGTACTTTGATTACAAAACATAAGAACTTTAGATAAAATTTTGAAAGATGGATCTCCTAAGCATCTATGCCAAATTTTAATATTCTTTTCATTCTTTGATTCATTTAATAAATTAGAGACAAAAACTTGGTAGGAGCAGGATTTTACTTTGAGTTGCAAGTTTTCATTAATTTGATACAAGCCATTCTTATGCTTCCCTCGCAACAGAATTTTGCCCGAGCTTTGGTCTTTCACAGTATAACTAAGAGAGTTAAAAATCACATCAATATTGTTATGAGCAGTAAGTTTAGATACACTCATTAAATTATTTTCTACTTGAGGAACATGTAGAATATCTTTGAGCAATAAATCTTTACCACTATTAGTATGCATTTTAGTTAGTCCTACATGGCAAATATTTAACATCTCACCATTTGCAACAGTAAGAACCTCTTTATCATTGTACTCCTAATTGTTTTGTAAATTTTCAGCATCATTTGTTACATGGCTATTTGCACTGCTATCTACATACCATGTTTGATCAGGTATATTTTCAGTTGAGATAAGAAAGATTGATTGCTAGCTCTATTGCCAATATCAGAGAGATTTCCCATACAGGTTCTATCAAACCTTTAGTAACAAATAGATGTTGTATGCTCAAGTTTTCCACAAACTTAGCAAGGGATTCTGTTGCTGCCTCCAAATTTGTTACCTCTGGCTCTGAAGGTTCTACCTCCTTTGTTGTTTCCTGTTTTTCCTCCAATATAAGATTGATTTTGATTTTTATTGCCAAAGCCTAAGTTCCTTGCATAGTTGGCCACAGGTTGGCCAAGATTAATTGTAGCAATGTCAAGATTAAGCTGTTCTAATCTTCTCTCATAGTAGAGTAGTTTGAACTGAAATTCTACCCAACTAATGCTTTCATACTTGGTAATTTGGTAGACTAATGAATTATAGTCTTGTGAGTCTAGTCTAGCAAGCACTTGAGTAATTAAATCTTCAAGAGAAACATGATGGCTTGCAAGAGTGAGATTATCAGCTAGATTTTTCATGATCTTTAAGTAGTCTTCTATTTTCATATTTCCCTCTTGCATTTTTGCAAATTCTCTTTTGTAAAATATTATGTTTGACCTTGTTTTGATTCCAAACCAATCATTGATGTCTTTTCACAGTTGCTTTGATGATGTGTATCCCATGAGTTTTAAAGTTACAGTTGGTTTTATGGTGTTATAGATCCATCCGAAGAGAGTCTGATATTAAGCAAACCATTTTTCATACTCCATGTAATAACCAAGCCTAAGGGAGAGAAGGGAGCCCAGGCCCAGGCCAGGAAAAAAAAACAGAGACAAAGAAACCTTAGTAGAAGAAGAAGAATAAGGAGGAAAAGAATGAGGAAGAAGAATGTCTAACACATTCTTTAGTTAAAATTTGTAATTTTATATTTTTTAAAAGAAAAGTGTGTGAAAGACAAACTCTACAATATTTATATTAGAATATCTAGAGTTAACTAATCTTTTTTTAAAGGTAGCCTAAGATCAAACTTTTTATTTGTATTATATTTTAAATATTTTTGATAGGTATTTTCCCTAAAACAATGACATTTTAACTGATTAATCAGTTTTTTTCAGTTAATATTCTTTATATAGGTTATATATAATAAAATAAAGAATGCAGTCACTACAAGCCAACTATCATGCAACTTCTATAATGTGTTTGCCTCAAAGAAATGAATGATCTTGAAGAAAAAAATGTCATCCGACCATTTATTTCCAACGCATATCAATTATGTTAATGCTTTTAACTGTAATTCTATGATTTTCGATGCTAATTGGCTATGGCATATGCTGCTCGGGCACTTGAATTTTGGGAGCATCAAATTTCTTATAAATAAAGAGTGGGTTTTAGGCTTACCAACTATTCAAGTTCCTAGCCAACTTTGTGAGCATTGTGTCTTAGGGAAGAAGCATAGAGATCCATTCCCTACAAAGCATGTATGGAGAGCCAAAAAACCTACTTAAGTTTGTGCATTCAGACCTATGCTACGTGGACACTCTTTCTAATGGTGGTAACAAGTACTTCATAACTTTCATTGATGATTTTAGTAGAAAGGTATGGGTATATTTTTTAAAGCATAAATTGAATGCATGTGGAATAGTTAAGAATTTTGTGGCATATATTGAAAAATAAAGTGATTACTCTCTCAAAACTTTAAGAACTGATAGAGACATATAATATATTGTTTGTGATAATTTCTTAAGAAAATATGGAATTAAACATCAGTTAACACCTAAGTATACTCTTCAATAAAATGGAGTGGTAGAAAAAAAAAATAGAACTATTATAGCATGGTGAGAAGTATGATGCATTGTAAGAAGTTACCTAAGAGTTTTTGGACAGAAGCAGTTGCTTGTGCAATTTATATTTTAAAGAGATGTCTTGTTAAAAGTGTTAGTGATAACATACCACAAGAAGTTTAACGACCTTAGACAAAAGTTGTTCCAAAAATTAATAAATAGACTTTAGATATTTATTTTATAGGACAACAATATTGATTGAATTTTAAATTATTCTATAAAGCCACGAGAGTAATTTAGATTAGTACTACTAAGCATGTTTTCCTTTCATTAATTAAATTAGACAATGACGTCCCATCTAATTTTGTAGGTATTTAATAAGTTTTTTTTAAATATATGCATTTAGTGATACTTACATATTTTAAAAAAAAATACATAAAAATTTATAATTTGATTTAAATTTATTAAAAAAATGTACTAAACATTTAGTAAAAAGGTTGATATACTTAAAAAGAATTTATATATACTTATCAAGTTTTAAATATTTTATTTATTTTATATATTAACTAGTGTAAAAATTATTGTACTTAATAAGTTTTGAAAAGTGAAAAAATAGACATGGCTGATTTATTTTTTATCCAAAAATTTACTTAAATATGCTTCTTATATCTGATTAAAATTAATAATAAACTTATAAATATTTATAATAAATTTTTTTCATTAAATTTTTTTTTTTTTTTTTCTGTGACTTATTTGGAAAAGATTTATTTATAAATTTTTTAATTAGGTAACCCCGGCATTCGACAACTCC
The DNA here is from genome assembly GCF_000150535.2 of Carica papaya. The sequence goes on from NW_019014568.1 coordinate 667,093, forward strand.
TTTGTTCCTAATAACCGACGTGCCTTTGAACACCAACTCGTCCATCCCTCTTCCCGGGGCAACATGCCACGATTCTATTCGTCCGCGTGTCATGGTCGGTTTTAAGGGACCCACGTCATCTCCTCTATGACAGGGGTTCGTTTGTCCGTACAGACCTGGATCCAAGAACCAACCCTCATCCAGTCCCTGCCCTCCACGTGGTTAACGACACGTGTCGCCAAATTTTGGCGCCAAACTCTCAATGGTCGGAGTCAACTAAGCAACGGCGAAGTCCTAGTCAGCCGCCACGTGTACACGCAGGATTTCTACTTCCATTTCACAATATCTCCTTCTCTATATTTGAGAACTTCAAAATTGGAAGTACCTCCAAAGACCAGTAGATCACAAGAAACAGAGTATTGGTCCTATAGTCTACACAATGATTCAAAAATTCAATCGAAAGCTTCAAAACGACCGCCGAATCCTGTCGTTTCCAGCAGTCCATCCTTGCGAGGCCATTTGTCCAGCAACCCTTCTCGCTTCTCTTACTTCTCTAGCTCACAACATATGTAATTACCAGTCAAAATCCTTCGCTACGCAACGAAGAAACGTGCGCGAAACAATTCGCCAAATTGCAATTTTGCTTGTATTCTTTGACGCAATTCATGATCGTGGCTTGACCCTTTCTGATTCCGTGCTTTTATGCTTCTCCGAGCTTCATCTTACTTTCCAAAAGATTCAGTTCTTGCTGGAAGATTGCTCAAGGGAAGGTTCAAGGCTCTGGATTCTTGTAAAATCTCAGCATGTTGTCACTCAATTTCGTGTATTAATTCGGGGTATAGCCACAGCGCTTGATATTCTGCCACTGAATTCGATTGATGTTTGTAGTGAAGTGAAGGAGTTGGTTGAATTGGTAGCAAAACAGGCAAGGAAGGCGAAACTTGAAGTTGACTCAGATGATGAACACGCCATGAATCGAGTACTTACCACATTGGATCTTCTCGACAAGGGAGTTGAACCAGAATTCCAAATACTGAAATGGGTTCTTGATTATCTGGACATCAAAAGCTGGAATGATTGTAACAAGGAAATCAAGTTCTTGGAAGATGAGATTGAAGTTCAGTGCTCCACCTGCGATGAAAGAGAGGTTCCATTTTTAAGCAGCTTGCTAGGGTTCATGAGCTACTGCAGGGGAGTTGTTTTTCAAGTATTAGACGATGAAAACCGGGATCAAATCGACGTGAGATGCATCATGGAGACACTTAGCTGCCTAAATCCAGACGATTTTCGATGCCCAATTTCACTTGAGCTAATGACTGATCCAGTGACGGTAGCCACGGGACAGACTTATGATCGATCTTCGATTCAAAAATGGCTGAAAGCAGGAAATACAACATGTCCCAAAACAGGGGAGAAACTGAAAAACACAGAGTTCGTCCCCAACACAGCTCTCAAAAAGCTAATCCAACAGTTCTGTGCAGATCATGGAATTTCTCTGGGTAAATCAGGAAGACATAGCCGTGACATAACCAGGACGATTATCCCAGGTAGTCCAGCCGCTGCAGCGGCCATGAGATTCCTCTCAAGATTTCTCGCAAGAAGATTGTTCTTCGGAGAAGGTGAAGAGAAAAACAAGGCGGCGTACGAGATTCGTTTGCTCACAAAATCAAACATCTTCAACAGGGCTTGTTTAATAGAAGCAGGCACAATCCCACCTCTCTTGAAGCTTTTAGCTTCATATGATAGGTCTGCACAAGAGAACGCCATAGGTGCTCTGTTGAAGCTCTCAAAGCATACTAGTGGGAAGAAAGTGATGGTTGAAAGCGGGGGATTGAACCCAATTCTTGCAGTACTTAACAAAGGATTGAGCATGGAAGCAAAGCAAATGGCGGCAGCTACTATCTTCTACCTCTCTTCTGTAAAGGGTTACCGGAAACTAATCGGAGATACGCCGGAGTCAATTCCATCTCTCTTAGAGCTCATCAAGGATGGTACTAACTGTGGTAAAAAGAATGCAGTAGTCGCCATTTTTGGTCTGCTCTTATACCCAGAAAATAAAAAGAAAGCGCTTGCTTCTGGCGCAGTTCAAATTCTACTTAACATTTTAACAACTTCAGACAAGGTGGAATTGATAGCAGATTCGCTAGCAGTTCTAGCAACACTAGCTGAAGATGCTGAAGGTACATTCGCCATTTTAGAAGCTCGTGCTTTGCGTCTAATAATTGGGAGTCTTCAGTGTTTAACATGTAGAGCAGGGAAGGAATACTGTGTCTCCATTTTGCTTTCTCTGTGCAACAATGGCGGCGATGAGGTGATTGGTGTATTAGCGAAAGACCCTTCTCTCATGGCTGCCTTGTATTCGCTCTTAACAGACGGCACGTCGCATGGCAGCAAAAAAGCATGTACCCTTATGAAGATTCTGCATGAATTTCAAGAAACAAGAACAGTTCGTGCCTGGTGAATATTCATTCCTCACTTCTGCTTCTGGTTCTCTTTCTGTGTAAATATACATATATATGGTGTGTGATATAGCCCGTGATTTTGTTTCTTTTCTTTGTTTTTTAACCATTTAAATGTCAGTGGATTAGCTCAGTTTTTGCAAGAGCTAATCACTGTGTTAGGCTTTGATTTCATAGTTAAAGGAAAGTAGAGCATGTAATGATAATTTATAGTGGGCAGTTTTGGTTCTTGTCAACTTCATATAGATAAATGATTAAATAAGTGAAGTAATATATATATATATATATGTAACCCATTCTTAAATGTTGTTTTACTCTTCTCAAAATTATTGATGTGATTATTTAATTAATAAATATATAAATTCTTATTTTTCTAAATATTTATTAAAAAAATCCTTTTTTTTTTTAAAGAAAAAAATTTTTAAACATTTTTTAGAAAATAATAACTGTAATCTTTTTAGACAAAAAAATGTACAACATATTATTTAACATCACATATTTAAGGAAAAATAATAACTGTATGGTTAAAGGATAATTTATAGTAATAAATGTATTTGATTGTTGATAAGGTAGGGACGTAATTATTTTGATATATGAATTTTAGATAAAATATAAATTATTACAAATGTTAAATTATATTTTTAATTATTATTAACATTAAAACATATAAAAATTGTTGGAGTTCTTTTAGGCAAAATTTTTTTTTAATTTTTATTAATTAAAAATTTATAATTTAATATGCCATTACGTATAACTTATCTTAACTTCAAAAAATTATAGCACTACTTAGATCACTAATTATATGCTATTTAATCTTTTAAAATAAGTTATCACAATTAAACATGGGCCAAGTTTAATTGACTAGTTCAAAAACAAATTCTATTTGATTATAAATTAAAAAATAAAATAAATATAATTTATATATTAATTTTTAATACAAAAATTATAGATACTAAATTTATCTTATTAAAATATTTCTTTTCAATATCTCTTATTTAATTTTTATATTTTGATTTTTTTAAAATTATTAATGTACTTCACATCAATCTTTAATGATTGAAGTATTTCTCACTAAAATTAGCTATTAATTCTGTTATAACACTTATTTTCAATTTTTTTTCTAAAAAATTCTTCTTGAACAAAATTTGTTTGTCCATTGTTAAACTTACAATTGTTTTTTATATGCCAAATATATATAGTGTAAAAACAAGATTATCTAAAAAATTGAAAGATTTATTTTTAAAATTAAAAATAAATTTATGTATTTATATGTTTTTTTTAAAAAAAATAAAAAGAACAGAAGGGTGGAAAGTTACATAAAAAAAAAAAAAAAAAGGTGATAATAAGAAACGATGTCGTTTGGCTATAGCAAACTTCAACAGTGGCCAGAACGTTTTAGGCGGTTCGCAAATTATCGAAGCCGGCATAAATTCCGTTTTCACACTTCCATCCTTTTCAATCAGTTGTAGTTACTATCTTGACCTAAATTTTTCCTTCATTTTGAGTTCTCTCACATTCCCTGAGCTTGATTTTCTGTTCGAATTCTTATTGTTCACTACAAAGCAATCTTGCAAACAAATTGCCGGTACTTTTTTGAAGTCGTTTGGGTAGTTGCAGCATCAGGGGGAACTTTGATTATGACGAGCGAACCCAAGGCAGCAACCGAAGTCGTGAAGATGGATTTGTTCGAAGACGACGATGAGTTTGAAGAGTTCGATATCAATGAAGGTGATAACTATTGTGATTATTTGTTTCTACAGTTCATTTTTAGGGTTCAAGTTTTATTATAAAAGTTGTTAGGTTGTCGTTGTCGTGATATCGATTGGATACGTGTACTCTTTAATCCGTCGCTGTTGCGTATTAGCTCGATCGTCTTAATCTATGGCGCCTAAATAGTTGGATCATTTATGCCTTAGATTAAACACCTTTAATCATTCACACTTAAGTTTTCATTGACATATTCAAGTATCTGTTTAACATTTACTGTATTAATTAGCTCTGAAGTAGATGAATCAAGTACATGGGACCGGTGCAATATGATTGTTGTGTCTTGGATAATGAGGTCGATTTCTCCATCTATTGCTCAGAGCGTAATCTGGATCGATTGCGCGAGAGACTTATGGAAAGAACTCCATGATAGATATTCTCAAGGTGATGCAGTTAGAATAACTAATCTCCAAGAGGAGATTTCAATGATGAAACAAGAAACCTATTCAGTCACAGAATATTACACACATTTGGAGATACTGTAGGATGAGTTTTCGAACCTGAGGCCTCTGCCTCGTTGTCACAGACCTTCTTGTGACAGTAAAACGCAATGTTTGTGTGGTGTTGGAACAACGGTTAAAAAATTAAAAAATACTATGAGGATGATAAAGCCATTAAGTTTTTGAGGGGACTAAATGAGTCTTTCAGCATTATAAAGTTACAGATCCTAATTCAGGATCCTTTACCTCCACTGAGTAGGGTATTTGCACTTGCTATATATATAGCATGAAAGAAACTTTGACACAGGACTTTCATAACAGAATTTTGATTCAAATGTTTTGCATGTAAACAAGACTTTAGTTCCTCAACAAAAATATCAGTTTTCTAGACAGAACATTAGCAATAATATAGGAGGAAATAAGAAGTATAATTCTGGAATTGGTGGATTCAATAATGGTAAGAGGCCACCATGCACTTATTGTGGCTTTACTGGACACACAGTAGAGAAGTGTTATAAGAAGCATGAGTATCCACTGGGAAATAAATCTAAGCCTCGGAACATTCCAAGAGTGAGTCAAGTTAGCACTCAAATTGATGAATTGGAATCTGGTGTACCTAATTCTCATGTAAGAATTAATGCACAGTGCGGTGGTCTAGATGCATTGCCATACTCATTTACTAAAGATCAATATCACAAGATACTATCCCTTATTCAACCGTCAACAGCTCCAAATATTTCAACCATTACTCCTCAAGTCAACACCCTCTCTGCTAAGTTCCGACATTCCACTGAACCAGGTAACACTACTTTCTCCTTTATTCCATCTACACTAGTTGACTGGATTATTGATTATGTAGCTAGCGATCATATAATGAGTTCAATTGAGCTGTTCACTTTATACATACCTGTTGAAAATATGTTCATTAGATTACCAAATTCACAAATACTTAAAATCACACACATTGGTACAGTAAATATTACACCAAACCTCATCCTTCACAATGCCTGCTTTGTTCCCTAGTTTGCAATCAATTTGATTTCCATTAGTCAGCTGTTAAAACACTCACATTTTTCATTGACATTCAACCATCATTATTGTATCATTCAGGATGTTCACAGCTAGAATAAGATTGGTTTAGATAGGGCAAGACATGGGTTGTATCATCTTGAAGTGCCAAAATTCAAGAATATACACAATGTGAATTCTGTTGTAAAACCAATCTTTTGTGCTCATTATGTTGATAAATCAAACCTTCGTGACTATTCTTCTCTTGCAATCAAAAATAATATGTGGCACTTCCGTCTTGGCCATCCTTCTCCACCAAGGCTGCAAGTGCTCCATTAGTTGAATGATTCAATAACTCCTTGTTCTTCATTTGTTTGTGATGTATGTCATTTTGCTAAATAAAGAAAACCTTCATTTCTCACAAGTGTTTCTATAAGTTCTTGTTGTTTCGAGTTAATACATATTGATATTTGGGGTCCTTTTTATGTTGCCTCATTCTATGGTCATCATTATTTCTTGACCGTTCTTGATGATAAGAGTCATTATACATGAGTATACCCTATGAAGACAAAAGGAGAAGCAAGGCAATTGACAATTAATTTTTGTGCCCATGTTGAGACACAATTTCAAACCAAAATCAAATGTTTGAGATCTGACAATGGCAAGGAATTCAATTTACACGAATTTTTTGCTAGTAAGGGTGTTGTACATTAGCTTTCTTGTCCATATAACACCACAACAAAATAGTGTCGTTGAAAGAAAGCACCAGCATATCTTGAATATGGCGAGATCGTTGCGATTTCAAGCCAATTTACTTATTAAATTCTGGGCAGATTGTATTTTGCATGCGGCATACCTCATCAATCGTATTCCGTCTCCAATCATCAACAATCAAACACCTTATGAACTTTTATTCCATACTATCCCTACACATCATAA
>NW_019014568.1:731650-741824 GCF_000150535.2 Carica papaya
ATTCATTAGTGGGTCTCAAAAGTACTTAAAAATATATATAAAAAATTAAAATTAATTTGGTTCCCAAATGAAAGAAATCTAAATTAATTTATTGTTATTATTATGCTAATTTTTCATGCTTATTTAACGTATTTTCTATCTTTTGTTGCTCGTCTGAAAATTACCCACAAGAAATCGCGTTTAAAATTTAAAAAATAAACAAATTGTAGTGATAGAATAACTAATGAGTTGACCATATGTTGTTGAAATAACACGTATAATGTTTTTCCAATTAAATTAATCTAATAGCAAATGAGCAATATCTATATATATATCTATATATATACACACACACACACATACATACACACACGCACAGTCCCATCCTTTTCAATACAAGTCATGAATTAACTAGTTGGTAACTTAATTCTTCACGCTTCTTTTATATCACGTTTTAAATATTTTGATTTCTGAAACCTGTTTAATAAAATATATATTGTTACATAATTGTAGATATAAAGATATTAAATTATAACAACCCTCCTTCCATAAAAAAAATTGTATCTAACATTAAACTAATACAATGCCTTTTTTAATAAGTAAATGAAAATAAATCAATCTAACCTAATTACTACCAATTTTTTTTAAATTTAGTGAGTTATTGCAATCTTAATAATAAATATATAAATTAAATTTAAAATATGTTAAATCAAATATTATAAATTAATTATAATAATTTATCTATATAAAGTAATAAATTTTATGTTATCATTGAGGTCACGAATTCATAAATTTTAAATAAAATTATTAATGTATAAATATTTAATTTTTAATTATTTGAATAATAGTTGAATATTTCTAAAAAATTATAATAAAAAACATATATATATCAATTATTAGGCACAGTACGAGATGATATGTAATTATTATAAATTACAATTCTTCTATCTAATAAATATGTTAAATAATTTTTGAGTCATACAAATTTTTTAAGTTGTAATATTTGTTAAATTTAAATCAAATTATTGAGTAGTAGTAATAATAATTATGTAAAGAAGCCGCTCATGTTTTATTCAGACAACTTTTGAATTTTAAAGGAGAACTTTTTTTTTTTTTTTTTCTTTCTTTCTTTTGCAAATCAACGCGGTTTTTCTGTCTCTATTTCCCTTTTTATCTTTTCTTCAGAAACAAGTCAATGGTCAGCGGTTGACTTTGACCATCTAATTTGGAATGTGACTATTTTTCATGTTTATCTGGAACAAATATTTATAAGTTATTTTAAAGAAAAATATAGTCATTAAATATGTATTCTGGAGGATTTAGTCTCCCTACAAAACTTTCCATTAATAACCAAAACTACAATTATTTAATAGTAAATTTTTTTATATTTTATTTAAAAATTATAAATTTAAATTGTAAAAATAAAATAATACAAGCTGTATAAAAGAATTGATCTAAATTCAAGTTATTTTTAATAAACATTACAAAAATAAGTAATCAACAACACACGAAGAAAACTACTAATTTATAATTATTGAAATTAAGATATCACTATCACTATTTCATGACCAGGACTCGATGATTAAGACATTACTATTCTACTGTTGCATAATTGCTAAATTAAACCACCACTATTACTGATTAATAAGTCTTAAATATATAATAAAATTCATTAGAAAACGTAAAATTTATCATTTTATGTATATATTATAAACTAATTATAATAGTTAGTTTCTTGTAATGATAGTAATTAGAACATATTAAAATATGATTTAAAATTTTCTTTATCAAAATATGTTCGGTTAATATAATATTTTATTTTGTTGAATTAAATATTTAATATCTTTAATTTTTTTTAATTAATAATTTCATTTGAGTACCCAATTACATTGTTAATTTTACTACTAAATTGCATGTAAAATAAACAAAATAACCAAGAAAGAAAGAAATAAAAAGATTTCACGATGACACATTTGTTTCTTCTTGATTATAACCACCTTCCAGAATATCTCATGCTATAGTTACGAGCCTACTTAAATTTAAACATCACGAAGTACATTTAAAGTAAAATGACATTCACCAAGTCATGGTAAATTACTTCTCTCAATTCATTTGGTACTTACTGCGACAAGTTTTTTAAAAATAATCAATGAAGACCCATATCCATATCACTTTTCACTTTTATATATAAAAGAATGAAAAACAATAACTTTCTTTTCTTACCTGCTTACTGGTACCCTTGGAGGTACATAAGGGTGTCTTCCCTACTCGTAAATCAAATATCTAATTTTAACAATTAACCGGTCATCCCCATATCATGACTGGTAATGGGCGTCAAATATTCTATCGCTTCGATACCCTGTTCGGTATGAGGGTAAATCATATCTCCCAAATCTTACTGGTAAGAGACTTTCCAACCCCGTTCGACTAATGTAACGTTCACGGTAGGGTTCCCTATGTACTGGACTTGTCCGCCCTTTCCCTAGGTACCCAGTAAGTTTTTCACATAAAGATTCTCGTAGCAAACAACCAACAAACTCATACCAATATCTCATATCACATTCACAGATAAATTAAATTATATTCATGCTGACGGTATATAAACAAAATAATTAGATAAGTTGATCAGACTATTGAACTATAAATTAAGAACATGTGCTATACAAAAATCAAACAAGTAGGACAGTACAAAAAAATATGCAGGAATCAAGACAATTGTAAACTAATCGATTCCGACTCCACTAATAACTTGTAATTATTTTTTAAATTTTTTAATTTTTTATAAAAATATAAAATTATATATTGTTAAGCCTTAATTTATCGTAACGGAGAATAAGGTGAGAGATCTTTACCCGGATCGATGTTTTGAGATGTCAAACTGTCCACTACGCCTCCTAACGGGTATCGGGTTCCTTGAATTTTTATGTGGAGTTCAAAACACTCGTCATATACCTAAAAATACCTAAAAAATCTAAAATCAGTGTCCAAAACTCATTTCGGCCAATTTTGGGATTTCGGCATGGCAGCGCCGCCGTGCTCCGGTGCCAGCTCTGCTGCCACGGTGGTGGTTTGCTTCAGTCTGGTCGATTTTAACCGATTTTGACCATTTTGGCTGTATTCCTACAGAAAAATACGTTAAGGGCTTTGGTTGGCAAAAAAATCATAAAAAAATCAAACCTACCGGCGGGAGGACCTCCGGATGCGGCAGCTTCACCGGACCTCCTTTGCGGCTGAGGTTATTTCTTCAGCTACCCTGCACAGAAAAGGACGGTGAACACAATGATCAAAAAATAATGTGAAACAGGAATCGAAGAGGGCTCATTGGAGGAGTTTTGGGGTTTTAGCCACAACGGTTCCGTCGGGCTTTACCCGTGATTTTTTAGCTTACCTGTTGGCCTTTTGGCTCCGATATAGGTGTGGGGAGGTTCAAAATTCAATTACGAGTGGAAGGGGAAAAATTTTTACCTTTTCAGCGTCGGCGGTGGCTCCGGTGCAACACTGACGATGACTAGTCTCCTTCTCTGGTGACTGGTTCACTTTCCTATCGCCCCTGTTCTTCTTCTCTGATGACCTCTCTGGCGGCTAGGGTAAGGGTTCCATGCGCTCTTCATTAAATTTGGGTCGTCCATTCGAGGAGATGTGGCCCATCCTCAGTCATTGGATCGCTCTTATTTGAGAGAATTAATTTGGGCCGCACAATTTGATCAAATTCAGTCATTTGATCGCACTTAAAGAGAAAAAAAATTTGGGTCGTCCTTGCATGGGGGATGCGATCTGGGCTGTTGGATTTGCTGGCACGCGAATCGCCTGCGTGGCCTCTCGCCTGGACATCTGTCCACGTGTTTGCTACGCGGTGCATGGAGACTTGCCACGCTACTGATGTGGTAGTCCATGTGGCCAAACTTTTGAAAATTTTATTTTTACTCCAGTTTCCCAGATTTTCTTTCAAATAGGTCCTCTTTTATTTTTACTTTGGCCTTAATTTTTGAAAGTATTTTCAAATGCATCCAAAATCCAATTTTCATCAAAAATTCATAAAAAAATTAAAATTGAAATTATTTTAATTTATTTTTTTATTAACATTAAATTATCCTGGGCCAAATTTTCGGACTCAGGTGTTACAAATATCATTGTAATAGATTGATCTTGTATCTCAGAGATAATTTCACGAAAGAGATTTATGCGAGAATCAGGTAAGTGCGTAAACGCTTACAAATGTAGTTTAATTTTTATAAGATACTAAAACTGTTACGTTTAATAATTGGTAATTAGGTACAGGATTCCGACAAAATTTTATTATTGGTTGTTGTGTTCTTATTTATGTTTACTACTGAAATTGCTGATGAATTCTGTTATGTTTTGTAACTAAATTTGTATATGTATTAGTTGCTATGTAATTGTAAGTATATTAAAGATATGTATAAGAGTCTAAGGAGATGAATATTTATAATATATGTCTTACAGGTATAAAAAATATTAAATAATAAGATTAAAAAATTTATTAGTGAGTTGAAAAAAATAAATATTAAAAGACATGTAAAACCCATTTAACAAGTATCGTCGAGGGGTGGGTGTGTGTGTAACCTTTTGGTGTGTGACTATGGTGAAACCTACCCGTGGATACGGCTTTAGTCATACATGGTGAAGCGATAAAAATTATGAACTGTATATTGTGTAGTGCAAACTGCAAATTGTGAATTGAATTATGACGTATTCACGTGGTAGAGCAGATTTTTACTGCCCTCGTTGATACCGGCAGAAATGACATCGCGCAGTGAAACTATTTTAATAGGATATAAACTGATAGTAATGAATAAGAAGTCATGTGTACTGAAATACTGAATTAATAGATACTGCGTAAATTGTGATGTTGAATACTGAAGTATATTATTTATTGAACTGTTTATACCTTAAATTATGATACTGAAATAATAAATTTTGAATATTTACTGAATAAAATGATTTATAAAGTTTGGTTAATGAATTAGGGTATAGATACCACGTGTTTTATGAATTAAAGATAAAAGTATTTTGAATCATTTCCATCAGTAGTTTTATATTTTCTACCGATTTGGACATATTATCCTATCATTTGTTAGTACTTACATGCTTACTGAGCATATTAAGCTTATCCTATTTATTATTAATTTATTCTGAATTAGGATATTTAGAATCTCGCTCCTCAACAGTAAAAGACTTGTTAGGAGATCGTTTAATTTTTATTTTAATTTGAATAGTATTTAATGTTAATTATTTCGTTTTTAGTGAGTATTTATTTTAGAATTTAGACATGCCTCATGGATATTAAGTATTTTGAGCTAAATATATAAGAGATGTAATTTTTATTATTTTAAAATTTGATGTGCGAAATATTTCTGTAAATTATTTTATCATGATGTGGTATGCATACGGTCAGGATTCTGAATGAGAGTTCAGACTGTAATAATTTTATTTTTGAATTATTTCTTTAATTAAGAAAAGATTTAATAAAAAAATAATTACCTATTCATCCTCAAGAGTCCATTGGTGTAGAATATGATCATAGCTACTCATTATATACGTTGGTGAGAAAATTTAATAATTTGTCGGGCCAATTCAATTAATTAGTTCTTTGATGAGCACCTACATATTTGTTCTTATGTCTTCTATACAATTGATGAATGAGAATCATTATATCCATATTGCAAAATGTCATATATTTTTTTATAATATAATTAAAAATTATTACCATCTTATCATAACACTAACTTTTTTAATAACATGTATATTCACGGTACATAATAACTATGGTAGAAATGAAATTATTAAATGATTTAATTGAATGAGAACAATAAATATTATATAGCTGTTTTAATTTTGACCAAACTCTAAATTATTTTTAATTAATACAAAAATCAATTACGTTCAAGAGTAAGAAAAAAAAAATTAAACAATTTAATTTTATATCTTAAAGACAGTTTGTACTATATTCATTATTAAATTGTTGACCAAAAGTATGCCATTTAATTAATTTATATTGGTTGGTTAAAATTATTAATTAAAAAAGTTAAATAATTCAATGCTCTGTACATCAACAAAAGTAACCACAAATTTGTACTATATTTATTATTTGAACTGTTGACACAGAATATATTATTTTTTATTCATTTATATTTTAATAATAAAGTGCAAAAAGGAATACGCTTTTTGATAATGTTAAAATAACATTTTTAGTTAATGAATCTAACATTTTTAAATAATAATTTAAATTATTATTAATAATACTCCAAATTTATTATAAATTATTTAAGTAATATTTATTTAAATTTAAATAATAATAATCTCAAATTAATTAACTTAAATACATATTTTAAAATAATTTAAATTATCAGGATAAATTTTTTAAAAAATTAATATTGATAGTTAAAAGAATTAATTTTTTAAACATAATTTTTATTATTTCAATATTTATTATTAACTCTATAACATAATTACCTAGAATATAATATCATAAGTTACATTCAAACATTTTTCAACAATAAATTATTTTGAACACTATTTTTTGTCATAAAATATATATATATGTTTTTATTGAAAGTCATTTTTAAAATATTTTTAAACATAAACTATTTTCCAATTGACGCTTAACGTCAACTATTAGCTAGATCGTCCTCAATGTATATGTTGACAATACATTCTACTTCTTACGCGCATATATATATATATATACACATATATATATATATATATAAGTGATTTGCTTATAAATTTTTCTGGGTTCCCTTTTGTTTATTTTCTCTATTTTCTATAGGAAATTATAGAACATCCAAATTTGACTGAATTAGCCTGTTTTTTGCTCCCAAAGATACCAGGGACTTGAAAGAGAAGTCTACTTAATTTACTGCGGATAGAAAGATAAAAAGTACTACGTGTGTGTATATATATATATATATGTATATATTAAGCTATAGTTGTTCTCCATATCTTATATACATATGGAGAGAGAGAGAGAGAGAGAGAGAGAGAGAGAGAGAGAGGTTGGGGGGAGAGAGAGAGAGATTACATCAAGATTTGTGGACATTTATCATCTGGGTAGGGACTACACATATGTATATATATATATATATGTATGTATATAATTTTCTTCTAGCAGAAAAGTGAAGTAATTAATCATCAGAAATCCCAGAACATCTCATGGTGATTTTGATGATTCCCTTCTCTTTAATTACCCAACACAACTTATATCTTCATATATTAGCTGAACCTAAACATATCATTTCCTCTAATCTTTGACTCACTCTTGAGGTCTCCACACCAACTCTAGTAATTTTGACCTGCAATAAAATGAGAAATTTATTATATATACAGATATATAATTTTGCAATTAGTAGAATAAGTTGCAGCGAGGATATATGCTATATTATATATACCTGAGCATGGAAAGTGTGGAAAATCTTATCTCCAACAGTGTTGAAGCTGGCACTGACAACATCAGCTCCTTCTTCCTGGAGAATTCTGATAACTTGGTATGACATAAAGTTCTTGTTTAACCCACTGATCACATTTACTTCAATACTTGAACCCATGTCTCTTAATTCAACCATTGGTAAGCTTAATCCTCCATCATTAATATTGCTTCTGTACTTTCCTCTTCCTGACTCCTCCATTATTGCTTCTTCTTTTCTCCCCTTTAATTCTTCTATCCTTTCTCTCAGTTCTTTTATGTATGTAGCAGCATGCTCCAGCTGCTCTTGTTGAGATAAATGCTCCTGAACGTATATACACATAAATAACATACACATTAATTTTAGTATTATACATATAATTCGCTTTTGATGGTTATAAACTATTTTTACAGTCCTACGTTAATTCTGTCCAAGTAGAATTGATTTTCATTCTTATTTAAGAATTAAATCAATTACTATTTAGATGAATATTTGCTGCATCACTTTCTCTAATTGAGATTATGGATTCGAATTAAAATGTATTTCTGTGTGTTTTCTATTAGATATTGTTTATTATTTTGTTATAATTATTGTATATATATTACCTAACGGGTAAATATTTAAGTTTCTATTTTTAAAAATTTAATTAACAGAGGTTATACAGAAAGGCAAGAAATTAATTAATCAAGTGCAGAAAAGAGAAAAAAAAAATGGAATTGCTTGATAAATAGGTTTACCTTATCACAAGCCTTGAAGTGTTGAGAAGGAATTAGAGAAGAAAGCTTGAAGCATAAACTTTTCATGTGAATTCTCCGGTTTCTTTCCACAGTTTTTCGATCAAGTTTGGATGAGTCACTGCTTCTCTTCTTCATTTTCAACAACTATAGTATCTATATATATATATATATATATCTGTATATCAACTTACAAAAATTTAAAAAACCTAATTCTTGTCTTTGGTTTCTTGAATCTGTAAAAAATACCAAGAAGCAACCTTTATATGGTGTTTGACTTCAGGTACAATTGCATATATGTATAAACACACAGAAAGAAATAGAGAGAAAAATGATGGTTGTAGTGAGTGGATGCTGGATATGTATATATATACACACACACACAGACAGAAAGGAAGAAAGAAGGAAGTCTGTAAAAAAAAAGAGTAAAGTCTGTTCATTGCTTGTCTCTTGTCAACGGGTGGGACCTTATAAAACTTGTATTCAAGCAGTATATGTGATTCCACAGAGGTTTTCAACACATCAAAATCCTGAGACAAAGCATGATCTATTTGCAGCCGTCCATGAATAAATTTTCTCTTAATTTGACGGTTGTAATTTTATGGGTTAAAATTTTATCATGTGTTCTATGGTAGTTTGAGTACTCTTCATCAAGCCTTTGATTTCAACATCACCGACCATACATGTTATGGAGTATTTGTCTACAAGCTCTCTGATTTCTACTTATAATTGATTGCATGACAAAATTCCACATATTACATAATTGATTTGCAGTTTTCATAATTGACTTGAATGTTAAAGTAATTTTTTAGGTTAAAACTTTGCACCATTATTTTTTTTTTCAAATTGTTATCATATTATACCTTCTTCGCCCTTTAATTAAACTTTAAGTAAATTTTAAATTATTTTTGGAGTCATTTAAATAAGAAAGAAGTAGACATACCGACCAAGAAAAATATACAAGTTGGTCAATGAGAACAATTTAAAATGAATAATCAACCTCACCATAACAACATTTTTAACATGTAAAAATAAGATATCAATCTCATAATAACACCGTAGCGAGACAAGAGAATAACATTCTTGCTAAGATTATTCAATATCAATTCCACTCAATTAATCTGAAAACATAGGAAAAATATAAACTCGTGTCTCATATGTCAAAGAAGTGAATTTAAGATGTACATATGGTAAGGAGAACACCGAAATTATTGATTTGATAATTGTGGTGTGAGTTTAAAATATTACTGATTTATATTAGTTGCTGATTGACGTCGTTCTCTGATGTTTTGGTTAGAATAATATTGCTAATGTCTACACTAATAATATCTTAGGAATGTCTTGAGTTTTTTATTCGTTTATTATCGAGTTGGAGCTTAATATATAATGGGACTCTTATGATTTAATGCTAAATCTTGAGGATGAATTTGATCTTCAATTTCGTTATACTCTGAATCTTGATTTATAATTTTGTTACAAATCAATATGTACATACTGATGATGTGTTTTGATCTTCAATCTCGCTTTATTTAATATTTGGCCTAAGTTATCTTATGGCTATTCTTGACTTACAATCTTGTTATGATCTGTATTTAATATTTGGTCTAAGTTTGTATCCTTACTACAATTATGAGGCTAGTATGAAAGCCAACTTCATGTTGATTGGTATAAAGACTGATAATAGGAATCGGTTGTTTGTGTTTGTGTCTTTATTGGTGTGTACAGATGATCAAGCTTTTTGAATTAAGGAATTGCGTTCTTATTTCTAAAGCTCTAAAGTATTTTTTAAATTATTTAAAATTTATAAATTTTTTTCTTAAAAATAAATAAATACACGTTTAGACAGAGTTTATATTTTAAAAAATATAGTTAACTTTTTGTAAAAAAAAAACATCAATATATATTTATTATAAATATTTTACCATCTATATTATTACATATTATTAATTTTAAAAAGTTTATTAGATAAAAATACTTACATCAAGAATTAGAATATATACTTCTTTTTCTAATTCATTCTTAAAAATTCAATCAGCA
>NW_019014568.1:751883-777753 GCF_000150535.2 Carica papaya
CGAAAATGGAAACGAATGTGGACGTGCTTGCTTGATTATATACTATATATCTATATATATAGATTGGCGAAAATGGGAGAAAAAAAAGAAGATGGACTACTTGATTATATAATAAAAAATTATATATTTTATACTACCTATACGAAAGTGATATATATATATATGTGTGTGTGTGTGTATGGCCAAAAATTAAGGAAAATTAAGAATGTGGTGTCATATTTTAGGATCAATGTGGCCATGTAATACATCTATATGTACATACTATATAGATACAAATATATATATATATATATATCATATCATGAATCTGGATGAATGGGAAGCAAATTCGGGAAGAGAAGATGCGACCAAGCGAATAAGACGAAAATTGGAAGCTTGAGTCGAGAGAAAAGCAAATGGTGGCCGAAAGAGGAAAATGAAATACCCTGTTCTGAAAATTTGGATGGAAATAATTTGTGACGGTTCTGAAAATTTAAAAAAAAATATATATAATAATTTGAGTGCGAAAATAAAATAAAAGATTAAAATTAACATCCCTTACACAATAATTTAAAAGTACTAAATAATATCACGGAATAAATTCTCCAAAAGAAATACGAGAAATGAAAAAAATAAACGAAACTGTAAAGTATCTAACATCTACTCGCCGTTTTCTTATGGATCAGGCTCGAGAACTAGTTCTTCCTGATCTGAAATGGTTAAATAAGGAATGAGTTATATTAGCTCAGTAATGACATCACACTATATCACCGTTACGGAAGCAAAGGTTGGTAGAAAACCAAAAATAACTAATGGAGCACAAATTTTAAACCAATACAATTATTTAAAATAAAACCACTTACCCTTTTTATTACCTTTGGAGAACCTGTAAAAACAACCTATAAAGACAAGAACATCATACAGATCACAATTTCATGCATAATCAGTAACATAAAATATATCATAAATCCGTATTCATTAACAATAGTTGATTATCACTGTTTCTCGTTTTTTCCAGCCCACTAATATCCATGGGGATTCATAGGGGTGTCCCTGCTATACGTGAACCCTTATTCTTAACAGTCTTAATTCTAGGGCCGTCCCCATACCCCGTCTAGTATGAGTGCCAAGATATTAAAGCTCAATACCTCGTTCGGTATGAGGGTGAAGCGGACATCTCCATACCCCGTCCGGTATGAGCGCCAAATGACCAAGTTTTCATACCCCGTTCGGTATAAGACGACGTTCACGGTAGGGTTCCCTATGAACCCGGTCTGTCCACCATCTCTCAGAATATCTAGTGAGGCTGTCACCTTATCTGCTTTCCCTTAGTTTCCGTTAACAAGTTAAACATAATCACATAAACAATAAACATACACCCGATAATACAATCATATCTTAAATCCCAAAATTACACAGTGGTCAAGTAAGACAGCAACACATGTATTTAAAACCATAGAATAGATAGACCAGATACCATAATGCATTTAAACTGTAAAATAAATCAAGCAAGAATCGACAGAGAATAATGTCCGGTTCGGGCTCCATTAGTAACCTTAATTAATTATGCATATCTATTAATTTGCACAAAATATAGTATTATCATTTATTCGAACTTTAATTCCATGATAGGAAATAGGGTGAGGAGTCCTTACTTGATTCGACGCCGAAAACTAGATTGTTACTACGCCTACGGGCGGTCCCTAGGTTCCTTGAACTTTTTCTTGGGAACTGAAACGCGCTTATGGTACCTACACATGTCCCAAATAACCCAAAAATCAAACATAGGGCCTACTTGGCTAATTTTGAAATTCTGGCACGACGATGATCCACCTCGGGTTGGCTATTTTCGGCCGAATTCAGCCAAACTTGCATCGGTTCCTGTGAGAAAACACACTTAGGACCTTCGGTAGACCAGAAAAACGTAAAAAATCGAAAATCACCGGCGGCTCCTCTAACTTACGTTGTAGTTTGGTGTTTTGCTCCGGTAAACCTGTAGAGGAGAAAACAGTGATCACAACGGTGAAAAAATCACATCGAACGGGAATTGGAAGGGTCTCATCGGAGGCAAAAATTGAAACACCCCGCGGCGGCGCCACTGAGCTTCGCAGCGTTTTGCGGCCAATTGGCCAGTGCTTTCACTCCGATTTAGCCATAGGTGGGTTTATAATCAAATTCTGAGCAAAGGGTAGAACTTTTACCTCGTTTGGCGGTCAAAAGTTGCTCCGGTGCAGCGGTGGATGACGGCGGTCGGCTCCCCGGCGGCTGGGCTGTCTTCTTCGGCTAGGGGCTCTGGCAGCTAGGGTTAGGGTTTGGGTCCCCATCCGCTTTTGATCTAGGCTGTCCATCACTTTTAATCTGGACTGTCCGGTCGCGATTAAATAGAGAGTGAATTTGGGCCGTCTGTGCGCGCAGGAACGGATCTTAGCCGTTCGATCGCGTGCACACAGATCGCCGACGTGGCTCCCTCCCGCGTGGCCTCCCGCGTCAGCGTCTCTGCCACCTGGCGTGTCTTGGTTAGTCGGGGCTGCTGATCGGGCAACTGACGTGGCACAACTTTTTAAATTGCGTTTTGACCCCCGATTTCTGATTTTTCTTTTAAAAATACCTCAAGATCCCAAATTTTCACTATTTTTCCCCAAAATTATTTTCAATTAAATCCCTAAATAATTTTTACCCCTTATTATTATTATTATTTTTTTATTAAAATAAAATAAAATAAATTAAATTAAATTAATACATATTTTATATTTATATAGAATTAATTAAAAATGAAACAAAATAAAAATAATAAAAATAGTTGGGTGTTATTGAATTAATAAAAAAAATATAAATAATTATATCTTATTTTATTATAATTTTTTAGAAATTTTGAAAAAAATAAAATTAGAAATGATATTGAAAATAATTCTGGAGAAAATAGATAAAATTATGAATAAAGGGGGTATTTTTGAAAAGAAATTTAAAAGCAGAGGATAAATAGTAGAAAAAAAAAATTTGGCCACATGAGATGGCCCGGTTAGCAGTTATGACAAGTCAGAACGCGCCGCGTGGCAGACACACTGATATCGGCTCCACGTGGGAGACCATACGGGCGATCCGCATGCCTGGACGATCCGACGACCCAAATTGCATTCCGTGCGCACGAACGGCCCATATACATTCTCTCTTAAGACACGATTGGATGGATGAGATTGATCGCGATGAACGGTCGAGATTCACCGACGCAATTGGCTTAAACATGAAACGATCGAATGACTCTCCTCGCTCCACATCGACATGGATGAACAACCAAGATAAAAGAGAAGAGAGGTATTTAAACCTCTCTTTAGTTGGCCCCAAAACCCTAGCCAACACCCGACCGGAGAAGAAGATGGAGGAGGGCGACTGGAGGGAAGACCAGTTATTGGAGGGACGCCGTCATCGCTGCACTGGAGCCACCGCCGACACTGAGAGAGGTAAATTTTTTTCCTTCCTGCTCGGAATTCAATTCCGAGTCTCCTTATGTCCATATCGGAGCCAAAAGGCCAACGGATGAGTCGAAAATCATGAGCGAAGCTCAATCAAGCTGCCACGACCAAAACCCAAAACCTTCTCCGATGACCCCCTTCTTGTTTTCTGTTTCACGTGATTTTTTGACCATTGTGTTCTCCGTCCTTTTCTGGTGCAGGTTAACCAAAGGGGAACTCCGGCCGCGAAGTAGGATCGACAGAGCCATCGTACCCGGAGACCTTTCGCCAATAGTGTTTCAGTTTTTCGCCTTCTTTTGCCTTCTTATTTTTTCGCAGGTTTACGTGCAAACTGGCCAAAACTGGCGTAAACCAACTGAAACTGGCCAGACTGATGAGAACTGCCGTCGTGGGCGGTGGAGCGGTGTCAGAGTACGGTGGCATCACCATGCTGAAACCCTAAAATTGGTTGGAAAAGTTGTAAAACGCCTATTTTGGCCTTTTGGGGTATTTTTGGATACGTGACGAGTATTTTAATTTCTGTAGAAAAAATTCAGAAAACTCGAGGACCACCAGGAGGCACAGTGGAAAGTATGGTATTTCGGATACCGATTTGGAGTAAGAATCTCTCACATTTTTTCATGTTTACGGTAAATTGAAGTCTAATAATCAATAACACTGTGTTTTGTAAAAATTAAAAAATCTTAAAATTAATTACAAATCACTAGTGGAGTCGAAACCGATCATGTAAGTTTTCCTAGTTTATTGTTTATTTTCCCCTATATTGCTTAATGTGTTTACTATTATATTGTATGTTTTGAATTACTAGTTTTAGATTGCTTTCTCAGTTATTTAATTTACCTAACTGTATTGCCCTCATATATTGTTTTGTCCTCAATAAATGTCATAATCATCGTTTCTTGATTTTTGTATCGTCTATTTGCATGAATTAATGTTCATTTGTGAATATGAGGTGTTGGTATGTAATTGAGATTGATTGATGACGTGGAATATACGTATAAAAAGTTTATTAGATACCCTGGGGAATGGTGTACGAACCTGGTGCAAAGAAAAAATCTTACCGTGGGCATTATCTTAATCAAAAGGGGCTGAAAAGTCCCATACCGAAAGAGGTTGGGAGGTATAATTCATTTTCATATGGGATGGGGTATCGAGACGGTGGTATTTTTTGGCGCCCATTATTGGATGGGGTATTGTAAAAGCCTGAAACTAAAAGAAAAAGATTTATTATCTAAATGTGGAAGTGAACAATAAAGTTAGGGTTACAAAAATGTCCCTTCTACATTGATTCATAAAGAAAGACAAACAATAATTAAAATAAATAAATAGATATTTTAAGGGGTTAACCTCTACTAGCACTTGAAGAGAGTCTGAAAAGTGAACTATTCAAAACTCTCTCGCTGATTGGGATTTGAATCTTGGACTTCTTGATCTGAAATGGTTGTGAGCTATACTAGCTCAGTAAGAAGATCACACTAATCACTGATATGAAAAATCGAAAGTTGGTAAAAATCACAAAATAACTAATGGAGTCCTTACTTTAAGTAAATATATTTAATTTTAAAACATTTTATTCCATACTTACCATTAAATATTTTTCTAAAGTCAACCTATGAAGACAAGCAACCAAATGACGTTTTAATTTCATGTATAAAATCTGTAATTATTCCTTTTAACCTACTTATTGGGACCTTTAGGGATCCATAGTGATATTCCTATACTCGTGAACCTAATATCTCGATTTTATAATTAACCCGGCCGTCTTCATATCCCGTCTAGTAATGGGCACTAACATGTCATCCCCTCGATACCCTGATGGCAGATCGACGAGGGTTAGGATTTTTTAGAACCTGATGCTTAAATACACATCCCATGTCGATTTGGGCCGTTCGTTCAAAGAGACATGACTCTCTCTCGTCCATTGATTAAGTCTAAAGAGAGAATGTATTTGAGCAGTTCACGCGCGCGAGATGAGATCTGGACCATTAGATCACTAGGCATGCGAATCGCTCCCTTGGCTTTCTGCGTGGTGCCGATGTCAGTGGAGTTACTACGTGGCGTGGTTTGGTTTGTCGGGGCTGACTGGGTTGTCCCACATGGCCGAACATTTTTTTTTTGCATTTTAATCCTCTATTTTTAATTTTTCTTTTAAAAACAGCATCCGAATTCAAAATTTCACTAATTTTTTCGAAAATTGCTTTCAATTTTGTCCCTAATTTTATTTTTTCTAAAAAATTCAATAAAATTAAACCCAAAATAAATAAATTTAATTATTTAAATTTCTTATAAATAAAATAATAAAAAAAATTATCTCGGTCTGATTTTTCAGACTCAGGTATTATAGTTATGGGGACGGCCGGTTATTCAATAACTTGGATATTGAGCCAACACGTAGGGAGGAGCCCTATGGACCCCTAGAGGCACTGGTAAATAGGTAAAAAAATAAGTTACTATTTTGCTCACTTAGATATGAAATCATTATGATATTTGAGTTGTTGTCTTTATATGTCGATTTTGAAAACTCATAACGGTAAGTATGGAATAAACAGTTTTATGTTAAATGAATTTATCTAAATTAATGGCTCTATTAGTTTTTTTATAATTTTTACCAACCTTCAATTTTCCATATCAATGATTAGTGTATATTTTTACTGGGCTAGTGTAACTCATCCCTCTATTTAACCATTTCAAATAAAAAAAATCAAGATTCAGATCTTGAACAGCAGGAGGGTTGCGAGTAAAAGTTACCTCTCAGATTCCATCAAAGTTTCTAATGGAGGTTAACCCAATATGATTTTAGTTTCATTTCTGTTTATGTTATTTTAACTTTTTTAAAATGAACATTTCATAGCCCTATTGGGCATCGTAATCTATTGTGTAAGGAATATAAATTCTAAATTATCATTTGCTTCTGCCATTACAATATATATTCTTTTCGTTAAGGGTTTGGACATTTATAGAAAAAAAATTGGGTTTTAGTGTGTCCAAGTGAGACGACCACGTGGCATTCCTTATAAATAGGGAATGAAGATTGAAGGAAGAGACATCAGCCAAAAGAAAGAAAGAAAAGAGAAAAGGAGAAAAAGAGAAGAGAAGCAAAGAAAATTAATGAATAAATTAAGAAAAATATTATTTTGGGAGAAGAAAATTTTGAGAAAGTTATTGAAGAATTTTGGAGAGATTTTTTAGTGATATTTTGAAAAGAATAAGAATTAATAAATAAGGAAGAAAGAATGAAGGAACGACGAGTTAAATAGTAAAAGAAACGAGAATAAACCAGATGAAGTATAATTTTTAATCTTTATAATTATGAAGTTTTAATTTTAGAATTAATGTGAGAATATCTGAAGAATAAATGTATACATAAAATAATTCAAAAATTTGTCTAAACTTGGGGACTGAAATAGAAAAATGTGATTGGGGCGAAATTCTCGAATTTAGTATGATACCGTGCTACTGTTGTGGTAAGAATTGCAGTACTCCCTGATCACTTTTAATAAGTTTTTTATATGTATTTAGAGGTGTAATTTGAATGAAAATAAAAAGTAATATGATTTTGAATGAATATAGGTGGGTGTGTGTGTGTGTGTGTGTTTATGAAATTTTATGTAACATACGAGCCCAAAAATTAGGCCCAGGATAATTTATTATTAATAATAATAATAAATTAATACAATTTAATTTTAATTTTAATTTTTTTATGAATTTTGGGAAAAAAATTTATTTTGGATGCATTTGAATTTTTTTTTGAAAATCAGGGTCAAAGAAAAAATAAGGGAGGATCTATTTGAAAATAAATTTAGAAAATTAGGGTAAAAATAAAATTAATAAAACTTGGGCCATGTGGACCGCCACGTCAGTAGCACAACCGGTCACCGTGTGCCGCATGGTAGACACATGGGCACGCATCCACGCTAGAAGCCACACGGGCGATCCGCGTGTTAGTAGATCCAACGACTCAGATCTCCTCTTGCATGGATGGCTCAGATCCGCTTACTCTTCATATGCGATCGAACAACTAAATTTGATCAGATCGTGCGGCCCATATTAGTTTCTCAAATAAGAGTGATCCAACGGCGGAGAGTGGGTCACGTGTCCCTGCACAAACGACCCAAATCGATGCGGAGAAGGTATAAAAGCATCGCATCCCCAAAACCCTAACCCTAGCCATGCTTGAGGTCGCTAGAGAAGGAGAAGAAGAGTGGTCAAAAAGAAAGTTGATCACTGTCGCCACTGCACCGGAGCAACCGCCGATGCCAGAAAAGTAAAATTTTTCCCCCCTTCCATTTGAAATTGAATTTCAAACTTCCCACACCCATATCAGAGCCAAAAGACCAGAGGGTAAGCTGAAAATCATGAGCGGAGCTCGGTTGAGTCACCGCGACTATGACCCAAAATAGGGGTTAAGCCCTTTCTCATTTCCCGTTTCTTTCTATTCTTTGACCTTTGTGTTCCTCATCTCTTTCTAATGCAGGCTAGTTGAAGAGAAGCCCCAACCATTCAGAGAAACGGTGGAGCCGTTTCACCAAAAAACTCCTCCACTAGTAAGGACTCAATTTTCCCTTTTTTAGGCCGACAAAGGCTGCCTAACTCCCTTTTTTACAATTTTTTTGTGCAAAACCAGCCTAAATCAGCCAAAATTTACTGAAAACGGTTAGGACGTGAGGGGATATCGCCGTGGGTGGTGGCGTCGTGCCAGAACCCTATATTGATCAAAATATTTTAAAAATGCTCATTTGGGCTTTTTAGGGGTATTTTGGAATACGTAACGTGTGTTTTGGATTTTTGCAGAAAGAACCCAGGAAACCCGAGAACTGTCAAGAAACGCAATGAAAAAGACTTCAAACACCAACCCGAGATAAGAATCTCTCACCATTTTCTCCCGTTACGGTAAATTAAAATTTAATAATTAAGAACGGTGTAATTTGTAAATATTAAAAATTCCTAATTAATTAAATACAGGTCACCAGTAGAGCCATTAATCGGTCAATACAAATTGTTTATTTTACATTTACTATTTATCTATTGCTAGGATGTATTTGTTTACCTGCTGCGTGCACTTTTATTTATAGATTTATTTGTCATCTCGTTATTGATTGCTTAACCGTTTTTCTCATTTGTTGATTGATTAAAATAAAGGTCCTAATCACATTTTTTTTAATTGTTATAGTGTCAATTCATATTATCTATTTAGATGATGTTCCATAGATCTACAAATATTAAATGTTTGTGTGTAATTAGTGGTTGGCTGATGGTGTAAATATTCGTATAAAAAGGGCTTACCGAGTATTATGGAAAAGAGTGTACAGACCTGATACATAGGGCAAACTCTACCGTGGATATTACCTCAGTCAAACAAGGCTAAGAAGTTCCATACCAGAAGGGGTTGGGAAGTATTGGTTCACCCTCATAATGGATGGGCTATTGAGGCGGTGGTACATTTGGCGACCATTATCAAATGGGGTATGGGAATAATCGGTTAATCAATAAATGGGATATTGGGTCCACGAGTGGGGCGAACCCCTTTGGACTCCCAGAGGTACCAATAGGCAGGTGAAAATGTAATGTTTACAATTATTGTTCCTTGGAATGCATGATGAATTGTTATATTGATTATTATATTCACAAGTCGAATTGAGAACCTAAAATGTGAGTATGAAGACTTACGTTTTTAAAAAATTTAATGAATTTACTTTAAAAAAATGGTTCCATTGATTGTTTTATAATTTTTACCAATCTTTGATTTTCTGTATCGGTGTTAAGCATTGATATTCTTACTGGGCTAGTGTAGTTCATCCCTCTTATTTAACTATTTCATATTAGGAAGAACAATATTCAGATCCTGAACAACAAAAAGGTTGTGAATAAAAGCTGTCTCCTGTATCTCATTAGAGTTGCCCATCGGAGGTTAATCCCATAGAATTTTTAGTTACATTTTTTTATTTATTCCGTTTTTGAACTTCTTTAAAGGGACATTCCTATAACCCTATTGGATATCCTGATGTACTGTGTAAGGAATATAAACCCTAAACTCTTAGTTGCTTCCACTATTATTTCACTAATTCAATATATCATTTTCTATTAAGTTTTGGGCTTTACATTTTAAGTAAAATATATTGATGTTTTCTTGTGTGTTTTTTGTTACTGGATGCCTATTGCTATGTTTAGGTATTAGGGATAGGCTGGATCATTACAAATAGAAGGTAAAAAATAAATAGGTAATAATATGGGAGTTTGGAAGTAAAATGATGAAAATTATAAATAATAAATTAGTAACTAGTTTATTATTTATAATAATAAATTGTAAATAATTAATTAAGTAGACAATTCGGTAAATTATCCTAGAAATAAGAAATAAATAGAAACCAAAAAAATTAGGAAAATAAATAGAAGAGAAAATAAGAATTTACTAAGGCAGATAGACGTATAAAAATTAGAAAACTAAAATAGGAAATTGGAATAGAAAATAGATAAGTTAACAATATAATAATATGAAAATAAATAGAAACCAATAAAATTGGAAAAATAAATAGAAGAGAAAATAAGAATGTACTAAGGTAGATAGACAGATAAAAATTAGGAAACTAAAATAGAAAATTAGAATAGGAAATAAATAAGTTAACAATATAATAATATGGAAATAAAATAAATATTTGAAGATCACCTAGAAGAATTTAGGCTTAATTAAAAATGTATGTTTGTTAATTATATTTATTTTATGTATATGAAATTATATTGTTTTATTGATTTAATTGAAAGAGTTATATTACTAAAGGTTAAAATGAATTATAATGGAATGCATCAATTGAAATGGAAAATGGAAAAGGGTTAGGTTGTGATCCATAGAAAGACCAGTAAGGGTGAAAATAACAATAGAAGGGAAATGGGGAACCAAAGTAGAGTTAGGATTGATCAAGTCTAGGGTAGTTAGGAGTTGTGTCTAAAAATATAGGAAAGTCAAGATTATAATAAAACGTACTTAACCGAACAGTTTGGTAAAATTTGATTCACCTAATTTTCTTGTAAGTCTGATTGTCTTGTTTTGGGACTCGATCAAAATGCAAGTGTTGGTATTTGGGTTCCAGGTTAGAACTAATGTTTAGTATTTTTGTATTGGAAAACTGAACCGTTGGATTCATGTATGGCGACTGGAGAGATTGAATGATTGCATTCATTGATTGATTGACGTCCCCACTCGTGATTTTGGTCAATGTCCGAATTACCTTCTTAGAAATATGTGTGAATGGTCATGCACATGAGTTTGGCAATATGAACCTAATTAAAGATATAAATGAACATAAAAGACTTCATAAAGAAGAATAATCAAAGTCAATAAGTCAGAATCAATCGTCAGAGTAAGTCCAAATGCATGTGTAGGGATTGCATGTGTTTGGTTATGTGTGTAATTGCATGAGGTTTTGGGATTGGAAGACAGGGACACGCATTCTATTGGGGATTGCATGCTATTGATTGTAGAGTATGGATTGACGAATGGATGGATTGATGATTTTTAAAAATGTTATAATCTTATTAGAATTTTATCTATTCCACATCATCAAAAAGAAAAAGGAAAGAAGAGGATTCAAACCCTCAGTACGAATAACTCGTATAACATATTAATAATCTGACTCTTTAGTCCGCTTAGCCATCTCTCTTAATTGAAAAAAGGTAATTACTATGTTACATTACACAAAAAGTAATGCTTAAAAAAAAAGAGAAATCACTTCTTTACTTTTTTTTTTGTATAGATTGATTGATTGATTGTTATTGCTTTTACTAATAAAATAATTTTCATAAAACGACATGTACATTTTGTAAAAAGATTTTCGCTGAAATGCATTAAAAATGTTTTAAAACATTTTATGTGGCCTATTAGTATTGTGTTTCTTACTAAGTTGTCTGGAACTCACCCCAATCCCGATTATCTTTTTATGTTAGTGAACTCTAATAGGGCTAGCAACTAATAAGGATGTGAAGATAGTCTCCTAGCTTAGGGTTGAATTTAGTTGGTAGGAATTATTGTAAATTAGTTTAAATTATGTAGATAAACTGTCTCATATAATAGAAACTATTAGGAATTTCAATCTAAGAAATGTTTATTCTTACGTCGTCTGTTGTATTTGAATAAAATTTTCTAGCTGAATGTTGTGATTTGATTAATTGGCGATTATTCTTGAAAATTTGGGAACATGATGGCATAATATCATATATTTTTATTAAAATTAATAATATATAATATACTGGATCATGACATGTGTCAATAGGTCAATTTGTATAGTTTTAAAATTTTAAAACATTTTAAATATAAAAATAAAATTAATAAGATAATAAATATAATATTTTAAATTTTTTAAATAAAAAAAAATTATTTTTAGTTAACTATAAATTCACTAAATAACTTTTAAACATTAAAATAAAATTATTATAATAGTATATTAATAGATATTTATTTTTAATTTTATAAATACAAAAATAAAATTTCATTTTTAATTGATTATAAATTATAATTAAATAATTTTTGAACATAAAAGTAAAATTAATGTGATATAATAATATAATAATATAATAATATAATAATATAAAATTTAAGTAATATTTAAACTTTTTTTTTTCCTATTTAATAATGTAACACAATTAGAATTTACTATTTTAATGATCAAGAATTTTGCATGTTATGGGGATTAAAAAAGTAAGAGGAATAAATAAATGAAATGAAGGTATAAATTCATTAAAAGAAAGTAAGAGGTTAAGAACTTTTAATGAATTAAGAAAAAGAGGTTATGGGGATTTAATTGAAAGATAAGGTGTACAATTAGGGAAAATATGAAACTTTAAAAAGGGGTAGAGTGAAAGGGTTTCTCCTAAATGGGGTAAATATGTAATGTTAAAAGAATTGATACCTCAGCATTTGAGGTGTTCTGAAGAACCAATCAGAGGATGCCAGGGATGCAAAACATGTTCGCGAGAGCTGTGCAGGAATGGATAGACCGGATTTCGTCAAGTGCACAATGCATGGTAGTTCGAATGGTTGAGAATGAGAAAGATGAATCCAATGATGTGGATTTCTTCTCCAAAGTTCAATAGTTTGGAACTAATTGAGATTGCTATAAATAGATAAGTGATTTCAAAGAATACATAAAACAGAACCCTAGGGGAGAGAGAGAGAGAGATATAGAGATAGAGAGAGTTGATCGACTAAGGAAAAAAAAGGGGAAGAGGAAAAACCACATGAGCCTCCGCCTGTCCATGCACGAACATCAATCTCGAGAGGTATAATCTTTTTCGTGCGATGATTTATTACTCACCCTTAATCCTAAACTTGAAGATACTTTGGTGTTCTAAGTCAAATGTCAAGGTAACAAGAAATCATTTGTTCATGTTTGTATAGCTATATATGAAGAAAGTCCTCCACACTACAAGCTTCATCTATCCAAGATTTGGGGAAGGGTAAAGAGTAATTTATACTCTAAATCTCATATTTGTGATAATGTAGTTGATTTAGATTTTATTCAATGACTTATATCGGTAATGAAGATGATTTGTATATGAATTTGTTGATGTTTTAAAATTTATAGATGTGTAAAACTATGGTGATTATAAACTCATCGTTCGACAATGTAGATTGCAGATTTGGGGTTTAGAGATCTTGGTAAGGTTTTGTGAGGAAAGAGATGATGATATTGGGTTGGGTCAGATGGATTGTAACATCCCAAATATCGAATGGTGACTCTTTCGGTATTTTGGAAAGATTATTAGAATAAATTTTTTAAATACTATAAAAAGATAAAAGAAAAAACCAAAGTGTGATGATTTTGAAAGAAGATGGGCAATATATAAATAAAGCAGGGGCTAGGTTGTAAGAATTTTTTAAAAATAAGGAAAATATGGGAATTGAAAAAGAAATAAGGAAGACAACGATCCAGATTTATTCCTAACATCAAACGGTTCCTAAGTCCCCTAATAAAGCTTCCTTTTATCATCCATTCAGAAAATAAAAAAAAATAAAAGAAAAAGAAAGGGGGAGGGGAGAGAGAAAGAGAGAGAGCCGAAGATCAAGGCAGTGGTAGCTTGAAAAAAAAGGTGTTACGTGTGGCAAATTTTTTAGGAGGAAAAATTCATGCACGGGGGCTTCCCATAACCCATTTCGTCTATACAACAACATTCTAGATCTTGTCACATGCAAAGAAGGCAAAAATGCATGGTCTGTCCAAATCTGTGTTAGAACCACTTTGGCGTACGAGGAGAGAAAGTTGTTTGAACATATCTGTGCGAACAGTTCTATGGTAAAGAGAAAGAAAAAAGATCGGTGATTAGATCTTTTCAAAAGAGGAAGAAGTCGGATCCATGCACGGCTTGGAGGGGGCGAATTGTACTTACCAGCGTAACGTTCGACTTTGCATGTGGCAGAAGAGGTAAATTTGTTTGCCGTGGTGGGTTAGTTCTGTCCTAGGAGAGAAGACTCTGCACACATGGTGATGACGTGTGGTGGTTCAGGCCAAAGTGCAGCAGCCGTGTGGTGGTCATGGTGGTGGCACGTGGCGGTGCGTGATGATCCCGACAATGTCACGCGTAGTGGCGCATGATGGTTTTGGTGATACATGTGTGGCGGTGCGTCTAGTGACACTTGGTGTCTCTAGCGAATGGGAATCGCATGTCCAAGGTAAAAATCGATTCACTTTTTTATGTTATATTTATTTCAGAAATTATTTGTTGTTTAACGTGTGTTTTTATTTTTAAACAAGAAACTAATCGCATGGTAGTAGAGATTTAGAGAAATTATAAATCCAATCCAGTAAGAATCTCAACATCTTTCCTAACCAATCTTTGGGTAAGAATATCCTAACTCTTATCTGTAATTGTCAAGCCCAAACCCCTATCAAGAATTTAGAGCATTTAGCCCAGTAATAATAATATAAATAATACTAAAATTTTCATTTAGCAAAAGAATTAATGGGTCAAATATTATATTCCTTGCGTGTTTATTTTGGATGCCCAAATAGGGGCTAAAGAAATGTTCAAAACTAAAACAAAAATAACACTACAAAATATTCATTAACCTCGATTCGAGATTGACGGAGTGGTAAAAGATGATTGCTTAACTAGTCTCTTGTTATTATGGGTCCGGGTCTTGGTCGTCCTGATCTGAAATGGTTAATAAGAAAGGAGTGAATTACACTAGCTCAGTAAAAATATAAATATCTTACCACTGACATGAAAAATCAAGGGGTTGTAGAAAATGTAAAATGACCGATGGAGCATAATTTAATGAAAATCGAATGCTAATGCATTCCTTTTCCGTTTTACTGTAAATGTTAATATTCCCTATTCCAACAGGTAGTTTTTCAACATAATACACTAGATAAGATTAGAATGACGATTTAATCACAATAAGCATGTATTCCAATAAACATGTAATGTTGGATTCTTTGTTATTTTTGCCTGAAATTTGGTTTCTTACCATACTCATCCCTGTCTTACCATTTTTACTTTTCCTTACCGATACCATTGGGGGCCCATAGGGATCCCCGCTACGCATGGGTACACAATACTTCTTTATTAAATCATCGATTGTCCCTATACCCCATCCGGTAATGGGTGCCACAGACTAAAAACTGTTTCAATACCCTGTCCAGTATGAGCAAAATTAACTAACTCTCAACTCCATCTTGTATAGGACTTCCCAGCCCTGTACGGTTGAGGATAACATCCACGGTAGGGTTCATCCTACATATCAAGTTCGTACACTCTTTCTCATGATATCCGGTATGCGTTTGGTCATTGTCACCATTTAATGCATATAAATATTCCATTATTATGCAAAAAATCAGTAGTCATGAGATCGAACATTAAATTAGAAAAGGGTATGTGATTCATGGTTTGATACCTAATAAAGATAAAATCATAATTAGGAGTGAAATAGGATGACAAAATAGAATAAAATTTTTTCACGTAAATAATAGAACCAAATGAATAAAATAGGTGTAAATAGAATAAAGAATATAAGAATGAAGCAGAAAGGAATAAACGAGAACCAAAATAACACAAAACAACAAAACACAATAAAACAAATCATGACAATCCAAGATATATGCCTAATATGTTGATTCTAGATTAGTAAAATGAAATAGGGATGAACACAGAATAAATTGACAGAATAGAAAAGAATTAAATAAATAAAGTGAATAAATAAATAAAAATAGAAAGATAATTTAAAATAAGGGAAACGAAAACCAAAGTAAAGATACAAGTGGAAATAGAGGATGGCAAGTAAAAGTAAAACTCATAATGGGCAAAAATCAGATCGATTCACTAGCTCCATCAATAACCTATATTTAATCATCAAGGAATCACAAAATTGTTTAATATTATCGTTCATTATTATTTTAACTTTAATTAATTATAACAAGAAAAAGGTTAAGGGATTCTTACAAAGGGTCGGAGTCCAGGACACTGCCTTTTTTGCTACGGTTCACAGCGGTTCCCGGCTTTTGAATTTCTTGAGTTTCCTCTTGAAATTTTGAAACACAATAAAAAAAATGTGAAAATACGTAAGGAATGTTGAACTAAAGGCAGAAAAGCTCATTGGGGTCGAGTTGGCCTTTCAAGGCAGCGACACCACTGAAGATCTGTCATCTGGTTCTCCTTTTCTGGCTTTTCTCCTTTTCGGCCAAGCCAGTTCGGGTGCTTCCTGATGAAAATTAGTGTAAATTGTGGAAAGGAGAGTGGTTTACAGAGAAAAGAGGGAAATTTTGTTTTCATTCTTTGACGCAGTGGCTCAGCCAAACTCTATCGTCTCTCTTTCCCGAGTTACAGATTTTTTTAGTTATTCTGTATTAGGAACGGTTTATATAGCTAAGGATAGGAAAACATGAAGAACAGGAAGAAACTTTGGGCTTGCATGCATGTTTTAGGGTTTCGACATAGTGGTGCGATCATCTGTCTGGTGGTTGAGCTTTTTCTCTAGCTGTCTTTTTTCTTTTTCTTTGGTCACCTGTGTTGGCTAGGGTTTTGGGACCGACTAAAGAGACATTTAAATACCTCTTTTCTTCTTATCCTAGCCATCAATGCGGGCCTGCGTGGACCAACAAGAATCATTTGATATCTCCTATTCGATCCAACCTGAATTTTTATCCTTCATGCATTTGGGACCGTTCGATTGGTCAGCTTTGTAAATCAGGACCATCGATCATGCGACTATTGGATCCTTCACGTGGGCAATCAGAGCCATTCGTTTGAATCCAGAAAGGACATGATCTGGGTCGTCTGTGGGTGCGGAAACATATTTGAGCCGTTTGATGCCTTAGGCACACTGATCGCAAACGTGGCTCCCCATGTCGGAAGGTCTGCTAACATGTTTACTACGCAGCATGTCCTGATTCGCTGTGTTGCTGATGTGGCTGTCCTATGTGGCTTGTCTCCTCTAATTTGTGAAGTGGCCACATTTTTTTTTAATTTTTTTAAGCGAGTCCCCTATTTTATTTACAAATTAGCCTCGATTTTTAAAATTTGTTTCAAAGTGGCTCAAAAATGAATTTTTTTGTTATTATTATTATTATTTTGATTATTATTAATATTCTTTTATTATCCTCAACGTAAATAAAATAAAATATCAACTTCTTTAATTCAAAATTAATCATTCCCGAACCCATAATGTTACAATTATCCCCCTCATAAGAAAATTTGGCCCCTCAAATTGTTACCCCTACCCAAACAAATGAGGATATCTAGCTTTGAAATCTTATTCCAACTCCCAAGTAGCCTCATCCTCCGAGCGATTTTTCCATAAAAATTTTGTAAAAGGAATTTTTCTATTATGAAGTGCCATACTCTTTCGGTCCAGAATGTTGATGGGTATCTCCTCATTAGATAGGTCATCTAGAAGTGGAAGTGGCTTGTAAGATAAGACATGCATATGTTTAGGGTTATACTTGCGCAACACTGACACATGAAAGACGTTATGGACTTTGGATAGTTCTAGTCGTAATGCTAGTTTGTTGGTAGATGTTCCAATTCTGTCCAAAATTTCAAATGGTCCGATGAACTGAAGATTCAATTTCACCCTTTTTCTAAACTTGGTGATGCCTTTAAGGGGGGGTGACTTTAAAGAAAACTCGATCGTTTGTCTCAAATTTCAAATCTCTCTTTCAGGTGTCTGTATAACTCTTCTATCTACTCTAAACCATTTGAATATTTTTTCTCATTTTGACAATCTTTACTGCGGTCTCATTTACAAGGTCTGGGCCAATCAATTTCCTGTCACCTACTTCCTCCCAATAAATTGGTGACCTACAAGGTCGACCACACAATGCTTCATATGGAGCTATACTAATATTTTTTTGGTAATTGGTTATTGTAGGGGAACTTCACCAGGGGTAGGTGATCATTCTAATGTCCTTCGAAATCTAGGGCACAAGCCCTGAACATATCCTCTAGTGTTCAAATAGTTCTTTCTGATTTTTCATTTTTCTAAGGGTGAAATGTTATACTAAGAGATAATTTAGTCCTTATTGCTAGCTAAAGACTAGTCCAAAACCTAGAGGTAAATCTGGGGTCCCTGTTTGATACCACTGCCACTAGAACTTTATGCACCCTGACTATCTCTCGAATATATATCCTATCTAGCTTGTCCAAGGGGTCTGTTATTATGATAGTTAGGAAATGGGAGTACTTAGTGAGTCGACCAAGAATTACCCAGATCGCATTGTGACCTGAACGTATCTTGGGCAACCTTATTATAAAGTCCATGGTGATATGTTCCCATTTCTATTTTGGGATCGGTAGTGGTTAATGTAGTCTACCTGGGCGTTGATGCTTTACTTTAACCTGTTGGCATGTGAGACACTTGGAGATGAAATTAATAATATTCTTCTTCATCCCGCTCCACCAGAATCAAGATCGCATACTTTGGTACATCTTTTAGTACTTCTCGGGTGCAAAGTGAACTTCGAACTGTGAGCCTCTGTCATGATATCTCTCTTCAAATCGTTATCACTAGGAACACACAACTTATCTTAAAACCTGAGCAACCCCTATGTGAAAATTTGAAACTCTAGATTCAAACCCTATTTTATGTCATTTTTAAGGACTACTACAGTGGAATCAGCCAGTTGAGCCTCCTTTATTCTCTGCATTAACTCGGGTTGAACTGCTAAGTGAGTTAGGCATGTGACTCCTTCTAAGTCTTGGAGTTGTATTCGCTGTGTGGCCTTTAACAATCTGCACTCGGAGACCATCATATGAGCTAAAACCTATATTCTTC
Source organism: Carica papaya (assembly GCF_000150535.2). The sequence goes on from NW_019014568.1 coordinate 770,592, forward strand.
TTACTGAGAGCATCGGCTACCATATTACCCTTGTTAGAGTGGTAGAAGATCTTATAATTATAATCTTTAAAGAGTTTTATCCAATGCCTCTAATGCATGTTGGGTCCTTCTAGGTGATAATTGTTTCAAACTCTTATGGTCTGTATACATTTCAAATGTCTCCCCATACAATTAATGACGCCAGTTCTTCAAGACATGGATAATTGCAGCAATCTCCAAATCGTGAGTGGAGTAATTCTTTCATGAGTTTACAATTGTCTGGAACCATAAGTTATGACCCTCATGTGCTGCATCAAAACACAACTCAAACCTTAATAGAATGCGACATTGTATATTGTATATCTGCATGTTCCATTTGTCAGAGCCAACACTAGTGTGGTTTCAGTCGCTCTTTGAGTTATGTAAAGCTTCTTTAACATTCCTCATCCCATTCAACTTGACATTTTTCTATGTGAGTCGTGTAAGAGGAGCGACTATATTTGAGAACCTTTCTACAAACCTGCAGTAATACCCTATTATACCTAAGAAACTCCTAACTTTCTTGACCGTGGTCAGTTGCTCCCAACCCATTACTGCCTTGATCTTGTCGGAATTCACTGACACTCCTCTCGATACTATGTGTCCTAGGAAAAAAAATTCTTAAGCCAAATTCCATATTTACTCAACTTTACGTATAATTTTTTTCTCTCTATAAATCTTTAAGACTTGGCTAAGATATTGAGCTTGTTCTTCTTTGCTCTTAGAGTAAACAATGATATCATCAATAAAAACTATGAGAAACTGATCTAAGAATGGTTTGAAGATCCTATTAATCAAATCCATAAAGATTGTAAGCGCGTTAGTCAATTCGAAAGATATAACAAGGAACTCCTAATGTCTATATTGGGTCTTCAAGGTCGTCTTAGGAATGTCTTATACTTTGATCTTCACCTAATGGTGTCCTGAATGCAGATTGATCTTTGAGAAAATATGAGCACCCTGTAACTGATCAAAAAGGTCATCAATACTAAAGAGGGGGTACTTGTTCTTAATTGTAATTCTGTTCAATTATTTATAGTCTATGCACAATCTCAAAGTCTCATCGCTATTTTTTGCGAATGTAACTCTGGCACCCCAAGGAGATATGTTGTATCGAATGAAACAAATATCCTGTAGCTCTTTGATATGTTTTCTCAGTTCCTCCATTTCAACACGACTCATTCAGTACAGAATAACCAAGAAGGGTTAGGTGCCAGACTAAAGATCAATGATGAATTCTACTTCTTGATCTATTGATAGCCCTGGTAGTTCATCAGGGAATATGTCTAGGAAGTTTCAATAACAAAAATATCTTGGATGTAAATTTCTTCCTTGGGTTTGCCTATCGCATAAAAAGGAATAGTTAAGTTAATAGCATACAATTGAATTTAATGTACTAGCACCATGTGCTAACAATATTTAAGATTTTATTAATTAGTGAAAGATTTTTCATCAAGAATGTTAAATACAAGCCTCTTGTGATAACAGTCAATAGTAGCAAAATACACTGCTAACCAGTTCAGCCATAAGATTATATCAAAATCTCCTAATCTAGTGCTATTAAATCTATACTCAGTTCTCTACCTACTATTTTTATGATACAAGATTTGTATATAGCATTTTTTAGTAATGTTCTGTTTCTAGGTGTAGACACCAACAAAACAGAATTAAGACGTTCATATAGTATATTTAAATATTGAATAAAAACATGTGAAACAAAAGAATGCAAAGCACTAATGTCAATCAAAATATGTGTAAGATGTCTGCAGATAGTATACATACTCTGAATCACATCTTGGTTGGCTTCAGCATCATGTTGGATGAGCGTATAGACTCTGCTCTAGACCGCAGGCCTAACCTGATTCTAATTCCTCGAGCACTCTCTCGCGTAATATTGGACAGTCCTGCATATGCAACATGTGTTGTTAAGACGATAACAGGGTTGGTTCCCATGATCCTTACCATAGTATTGGCAAATCTTACCATATCCTGCTATCGGGGCTTGGGGTAGAGCATGAGGTGCGGGCCTTAGCCTCTTGTTCTGCTGGTTTAATGCAGTGAGTGTTGATCTACAATGTGGAATTGGGAGCCTAGAGTTGCCCATTATTGGGAAAAAAATACGGATGTTTCTCTCGATCAATTGTGCCTTGGCCACGATTGCCGAATAAATGTCAAGCTCAGACACATACAACTACTATATGATCTCATGACAAAGTCCCCATTCAAACCTCATTGCCTTCCTGTCTTTATCTTTCATGCTTTTAGGGGAGTATCGACTTAACTCCAGGAATTTCTGGGCATACTTTGATACTGACAAATATCCTTGGACCAGTTGCGCAAACTCTATTTCTTTTAGATGTCAGACATCTTCTGGAAGATACTCACCGTTGAAGGCTGCCAAAAACTGTTCCCAAGTGACCGGAGTGGGTCGAGTAGCCTGTTTGAGTTGCCACTAATGCTCTGCCTCACCTACGAGCATATACGTGGCAATGACAACCTTCTATTCAGGAATCACCCCACATGTCATTAAGGTCTTCTCTGTCTCTGTCTCTGTCAACTAGTACTCAACTTCCTTCAAAGTGGATGCCCCTGCAAAAATAGATAGGTTAAATCCCTTATACCTTTCGATGTAACCCGGGTCCATCGTAGCCAGAGCTAGGTCCTGTTGGAGGGGGACTAGATTATACCGGGAAGGACCGGGTGGCCTTATAGCGGCATCAAATTGTACGGTGGAGGCACTAGATTATATTATGACGATGCCATATGGTACTATAGAGGGACTAGGTTGTACCGTGTGGCGGTACTAGATCCTATTGATGTGGAGGTGGCTAATACTATGTTAGGGGTGGATCGGGATCGAGTAATTCCCTTCTCTCATCCCTAGCTTGCTAGACAGAAATCAGTCTCTCAAGTATTTTGAAGAGTCAATCAACGTCCTGTTGAAGTGATCCTCCTAGGCTCCTCTGTTTAGCAGGGGTCTTCCTGTCCTCATGTTTCCTTACCTACATTACATGACAATAGTTTGAGATTCGAATTCTATTAAATTTATTCTAACCCTATATACAAGGAATGGTTCCGAAGAATGCAACTCTGATACCAACCATAAAAGCCCAAACTCCTATTAGGGATTTCAAGCATTTAACCCAGTAATAATGATATAAATAATATTAGAATTTTTATTTAATGAAAGAATTAACGGGTCAAATATTACATTCATTGCGTGTTTACTTAGGATGCCCAAAAAGGGGCTAAAAGAATATTTAGAACTAAAATGAAAATAACATTACAAAGTATTCATTAACCTCGATTCGAGATTAATAGAGCGGTAAGAGATGATTGTTTAGCTAGTCTCTTGATATGAACACTAACTTAATAAAAATATCAACACATTACCACTGACACATAAAACAAAGGGTTATAGAAAATATAAAACAGCCAATGGAGTCCGTTCTTAATAAAACTCGAATGCTAAGAGAAAGATACAAAGGTTCTTCTCAATTAACTATGTCTTGGCCAAGACTACTGAATAAGTGACAATCTGAAATACATATAACTATTGTCTGATCTTAGCACGAAGATCCCATTCAAACCTTTTTGCCTTCACGCCTTCATTTTTCATGCTCTTAGGAGAGTACCGACCTAGCTTCAGAAATTTTCAAGCATATTCTGATACTAACAAATCTTTTTGGACCAGGTGTACAAATTTTATTTTTTGTAGATATCAGAGATGTTCTCAAAAATACTGAGCATTGAAGGCTGCCAAAAATTGTTCTCAAGTGACTGGAGTGGGTCGAGTAGCCTACTTAAGTTGCCATCAATGCCTTGCATCACCTACGAAAATATACGTGACAAGGACAACATTCTGTTCAGGAACCATCTCAAGGGTCGCGAAGGCCTTCTCTATCTTTTGATTGGTCTTTCTCTTTAGGGTTGATATCCATACTCACATTATCCCTTCCCCCTTCAAAAACGATTCGTCCTTAAATCAAACACTTCTTATGCAAGGATTTCACCAATCCTGTTTTCTTTGAGAAAATATCTTGCAAAACAACACTATTAAATAAAGAAGGTTTGAGGTGGGTTAATAGTTTTTTCTTAAAAGATGGCATCCTTAGCTCCTGTTCAATACAGTAACATTCTCTTTTCATGTTGCTCAATCCTTTATTTCCTCCAGACTTTATGGAAATTTTGAGTTGCTGCTGATCTTTGAATACCTCTTCAGGTGATAGTGGTGTAAGTGTAAAATTTTAACCACTCATGCTAAAGGAATAATGACTCCTATAGCCATTATAAGTTGTACACTTATCATACGACCAGGTTCTTCTAAGCAGGATGTGACTAGCATGCATGGGCACAACGTCACAATGTATTTTATCATTGTATCGTCCAATAGAGAAAAAAATTAATACCTGCTTAGTCACTTTCATCTCTCCACAATCAGTCAACAACTGTAACTTATAAGGGTGAGGATGATGCGTGCATTTAAACCCAAGTTTATTAATTAGAATAGTACTAGCAATGTTGGTGCAAGTATCCCCATCAACAATGAGACTACACATCTTCCCATTTATAAGGCAATGAGTGTGAAAGATATTCTCTCTTTGTTACTTTTTTCCAGCTTGACTTGGACATTCAGAACTCTCTGAATAACCAAAGCTTCCCCTTGAGGTGGATATTCAACACTTTCTTCAACATCCTCAAGTGGTGGCATGTGATCAATATATTTGCTCCTGTAATCAATAGCACTATCAATTCTACCATCATCTCTCAATAGCATGATCTCCTTATTTGGGCATTATAAAACGATATGTCCAATTTTGAGATACTTAAAATATTTAATTGTATTATACTTTTGAGATGAGTTAGGTGTCATACCTTTTGTATCAAGTAGTGCAGACTTTTTCTTCTTCTCATCTACTCCCTTATTTTCTTCTTTCTTGGGTATTACGAGCTGTAAGTACAGGTGACATATGCTGTGCGCATCTTTTGTAATTGAGTTGTCTCTCGATTTTCATGGCCATATGCACCATGTCTTCCACCTCCATATTGTGATGTAATTCCACCATATTGGCAATGTCTCTGTTGAGACCTCCAAGGAATCTTGCTGTGGTTGCTTCGGGATTTTCTTTTATATTGGCCCTGATCATGGCCATCTCTATCTCCTTGTGATAGTCCTCAACGAACATCGACTCTTGCATTAAACATTGTAACTTTTAATATATCTCTCTATAATAGTAACAGGGTACAAACCTTTTTTCGCATGATTGCTTTCAGCTCTCTCCAGGAGGATCTTGGTCGTTCTCCATTACATCATCTAGTGAGGAGTAGTTGATCCCACTACACTAAGGCGTATTCAGTTAACTCTACTATTGCTAGTTTGATCTTCTTTTCTTCGTGGTAGTTATGGCAATCAAAGACTAGTTCTACCTTCATCTCCCACACCAAGTATGCTTCAACATCATTTCTACCCTTAAAAGGTGGTATTCTCATCTTGATGGAGCTGATATTACTATCCCTCATTTCTTCTCTCCTCTCAACCCTATCTTCCTCCTCATCATTACAGGACCCGAGGATGTTGAGTTCTAGGCTACCTTGTATTAGGGGTCATGTGTCTTGCTTTACTTTAACCACTTCTCAAGTTATCTACCTTCTGACTAAGCTGTGTTAATTCTGCATATATAGCCTCCATAAAGAGCATTATGTTGATAGGGCTTTGATGCCCACTTGACATTCTAAAAAGCTTTCCTGCAAAATGGTTAGTAAAAAAAAAAAAGTTTTTTCACTAGTTTCTCGTATGTCACTCACTTGGCTTTTATCCTAGAATAATCTCATACACTCTTGCCTTTTACCTTTCTATCTCTCACCCTCAAGTTGAGTATCAGATAGACCTTCTTGAATCAAAGTATTCTCAAATATTGTTTTAAGACATTGTAAGGAGTCCTATGGAACAAATATTATACCAATACTAGAAGCAAGAGTGTAACACACAAAAGAAGAGGTAGTGTGTTATCAATTATGTTAAGCTCTAAGATACAATATAGATACTTAGATGTATAATGGAACTAAATATTAGAACAATAAAAAAAATTGAGTAGAAAAAAATATTGATGGTTTATAAAAAATGTTGGGATTCGGTATTACCCCAAGGAAAAATCCGAAAGATATTTATGCCAATCTATTCCCGATGTACATTACATTCTATATAAAAGAATGTAGCATTTAATGAACTATGTAAGTGTGAATGAACGTGGTTGTAAAAAAAAACTGTAAAATAAAAGGGGCTTTTACCTTATGAACAGGTGGTTTTTGCACCGTTTCAAATAAGGATAGTTGAGTACTAAAAAGGTATACTTTTTCGATGGGATTTCTTTCCTTTGTTTCCTTTCTTTTCTCTCTTCTTTTCTTCTTTTTTTTCTTCTCTTCTTTTTTTTTTCTTTTTTTGCACAAGAAACAAAATTGTAAGAAAAGTATATTAAAAAAAATTGGTACACAACAATGATTTTATCAAGCTAAGAAAGCGTCAATTGGTGTTATGTCTTACTTGAATCGATTTATGAGATAATCTTTTTTATTTTTGAGTAAATAAACAAAAATAACTAAATAAATAAATAATACAAGAATTTAAAAGTGCAAAAGTAGAAGATAATAGGTTTAGATAGAGTTAAAACTCTGATACCAAATAATGTAGAACCCAAGATCAACCAACAATATAGAAACCTATATTATTTAAAGGCATCAATTTTATACCAAGTGATTAGGAACTCATACGATTTTATTTAAAGGCATAAAATGAATTGATCATATAGAAACTCTTCCTACTTAACCCGTTATCAAGAATAATAAGAACCAAGATCTTTGAAAATTAAATAAATAGAATGAAAAAACGTTACAAGGTTGTACCTTAATAAGTATATCTACTCTTTACTCAATAAGATGGTAGAAAAAAATTTCTTGAAAAGAAATACTCTTAATATTATTGAGATAATTTCTGAATGCCTTACAATGAAGACTTGATTACCTATTTATAAGCTAAGCCAAGTAAATAAAAAGAAAAATAAAATTTCTTAATTTAATTTGTAATTACATAGAAAATAAATTAAAAATTAAAAATTAAATACTAATTTCTTAAGTAAGATAGATTTAG
>NW_019014568.1:794690-804958 GCF_000150535.2 Carica papaya
TATTAATATATGCATATATATATATATATAATCTGCATAATATTGCAATTTTATGTTGCAATGCAAATTTTCCTTGCTTTTGGTTCTTTTTAACTTCATTCCTTTCGGATCTCTAAACTGGAGAAAAAAAAAAAAGAATTAAATAAAGCTTATATATTTCATATAAAAACTCTGGATCTATATATATATATACATACATATACATACATACGAGTGTGTGTGTGACTTTTCCTTTTCATTTTGTATAACTTGTATGTGACTAAAGCTATTTGTATTATTATGTATATTAAAATTATTTTATACTCATGCTTAAACAAACTTAAATTAATAAATAAACTGATCAGAAACCGAATCAAGATGTAATTATATCCAAAACTTATACACCGATTCACAATTTACTCCAGTGTTTCTAATGAACAATATTTCAATTTTCAAACTTTATTTAATAAAATTTATTTGATCCAAACATAACTTGGATCTCATCGGGTCTGACCCAGCCCATTGACAATGTTAATCAGCGTACCCAACTAATGCAAAACATATTTTTCAATAAAAATTAATTATTTTTTACTAAACCGAAATTATTATATCATACAAACGTGATATTAAAATACAATTCATCATCTCAATCATATGAGTGAGCATTCATATATATATATATATATATATATATATTTCTTGATAAAAAAAATACAGCCAATTTTCTGAGCAACTGGGTACAACAAGTTAATTAAAGATTAGTTTATGTGCTTATTTATTCTCTAACATGAATTCCAAAAATTATGGAATGCTAATGTTCTTTCAAAATGTAAAGATTGATTCCGCTTAACTTAAAAAAGATATCAAGCTAGACTCTAATTTATCTTTTACGTGGTAAAATATTTATTAATAATTCTAATTTTACGCATCTTTCTTATATACTTCATAAGACATTTGGTGGAAGCATAATTTAAAAATCATTCAAGTAAGTACATATTAATTCATAAACTACAACCAAATATTGCAAAATCTAAAGCTTTGTCAAGTTGAAACAACGATATTCTCCAAACAAAATATTTAAATTAAATTGGGATGCTTCTATTTAACAAGGTGATAACTATGTTATATGGTACACAACTTGCTATCCAATTGGGGATCTCAAGAGTACGTGTAGAAAGAGACTCTCTACGAGTGGTCAATGACCTCAATTCGTTTTAACATTGAACTTGAAACTTGGTTTGATTGTTAACGATTTTATTTCTATTATTTATAGTTTTCATAATTTTTTCATTTCTTTGGATTTCTCGATTCATTTATTTCTATAAAAAAAAAAAAAATTCTATAACCAAGATGGACAATATTTTGTACTGAAATTTCTTGATTGCTAAGATGTTCTTTCTTTTTATCTATTTGAATAAATTTTTAGTTTTTTTTTTTTTAATAAAAAAAGTTAAAATTAATGTAACGTATTTATTTTAGATAAAATAATATTTAATTCTAAAATTAATTAATTATTCAAATTTGAGTTCTAATACTATTATAATTTTTTTTTTGGTAAAAAAAAAAAAAAAAAAAATTTAAAAGCAAAAATGGGAAGCAAAAGAATGAGGGATTGGGTCAAGGAAAGGCTTGAACCCCAAATATTATGATTACTTAAACAATGGTTGATGGGTTCCACTCAAAAGCTGCATCCTGCACACTCTGTCAACCCACCCATAATTGATTCCTTCACTTCTTTTCTAAGTCTCACTAAAGTGGTAGCAAATTTTAATTTTCCCACTTCAAAATTTTACTGTTCTAGTAATTTCATATCATTACTTTTGCTTTGTTTGGAATTTCATTCTATGTCTTTCGAAGTTATAATGAATCTTATTTGAATTTCAGTGAAAAACAAAAACAAAAAAAAAGAAGAGAAATTTGATGGCCATTAATGGAAATAAGAATGGAGGGTGTGTAATTTCCCATCCCAACCAGGATCTTGTCTCTTCCAAACCCTAACTTTTCTTGTTCCCTTTTTACTTTTTCAACCTTTTCTTCTTCTTCTTCTCCATCATTTTTTATGCTTTTTATGTTCCCTCCACTTTCACTACCAGTGTTGTCTTGTCTCTCTCTCTTTTTCTGTAAGCAAAAAAAAAAAAAAAAAAAGCCAAACTCTGTCTCCTCTTTTTAGAAATTCCTTTCATTAAAAAAAGCCTAACTTATTTCTGCTCCAACATTATTCCACCCATCAACTCTCAAATTTTAATTTAATAATTAAATTCATAAAGTTATTATGCTTTTTAGTCACATTTATTTATAAATTTGTATTATTTTTAATAACAAAAATATAAATCTTATTAAGATTTTTAATTTAAATTTCATCTACAATTCAAACCCAACATGATTTTGAAGTTATTCCTCATAAAATATTTACCAAATATGCTAATTTTCTTAAATTAATTGAATAAAATCATAGTATTATATTAAAAAAATTGTAAACAATTTTCAATTATATTATCATCCGCAAATAATACATTAATAAATTAAGATTTACTTCTTATTGATTTTGAGATCACATAAATCTAATGAGAATTTTAGCTCATTTAATTTTTAATATAAGGTTACACATTTAAGTAACTAAAATTATTTCTTTAAACTGTCCTATTAATCTTAATTAAAATAAATTCAAAATTTATTAATTATTAATTAACTAAAAAAATAATATATTATAATTTATTCTTGTAACGGGAAAAAGCCTAAACTTCACAAGAGAATAAGCTACTTTTTTTTTTTTTCAAACACAATACAACAAAAATTGGAAAAATATTCCAAATTACATCAAAATATATTAATTAATTAATAGAACAAACAAGAAAGCAAGTAGCCGTTAACTAACTAATTATCCCCAATTGTCCACGTCATGTCGTTTTCAAAGATCCAATGACAAACTTCGATTTGACCAGGACCAAATCCCAGTGCCACGAAAGCACCGTGGCCCCCACCCCATGCTGACGTGTCCACATGACAAATGGCAACCCCACGGTTCATAACGGTCCTGCTTTCCACCTCCAAAATCTCCGCCTCGTATACTCTCACTTTAGGTACCGAGTGGCAGTAATACAGTAGGTACGGGTACAGACTTTGATGGCACGAGACTGACTCCGTCACTTTTCCACCGTTGATTCCTTTGACTGATCCGATCATCACCTGTCCCTTTGACCCGTTTACGTTTTCGGTACTCCTCACCGCCACGTTGGGCCCCAACACCGACGTGGCAAACTCTATCATGTCTTCTATAGACCCAACGCATCGTTTCGTCTCACCCCGGCTAGCCTCCCGTTCGCATTCCGTTAGCGCGTTCACAATCACGCTCTCCATTGTGGAGTTCTCAGGCGCGTGAAATATCTCCCGGAGCTCCGCCAGCCGGGAGGTTGAAAACGGTAATTTAGAAGAGATAGTTCGGGGTAAAAACGACCTTTTGGGCATTTTATCTTTAATGTCGGGCATCACCATGACATTCCCCTGCTTTAACATGGACTCTCTAAAAAATTTACCCTCTTCAACCCATTTATTTACGGAAAGGCCATTGTTATTACCTGAAGAACTTACGTTTACATACCCTGCAAAGTTGACACCTTTGTTGATATAGTATTTGAATGACCGATTCATACTGTAACTCTTGAATCCGATCGCCGTTTGACCTTTTGACCCTCGGCCGTAATCTTTGAAGGTAGAGTTGCTTGGATTAAACGTATTGCCGTAGTTACTGAAACTTACTTTTCCGGCATTGGAACCTATCGCGTAAGATTGAAATGAATCTTCGCCGACATTAGCTCCATCGCGATAGTTTGTGAAGGTATCGATCCCGGCGTTTCCATGAACGCCATAGCTTTTAAAATCATTATGTGGGTTATTGGCAGCTCTGCCGTAAGCTTTGAACGAGTCATAAGCTGCATTCCCTGAGTCACTGTAACCCGCGAAGCTCGAGTCGATGGCGTTCGCATTGTCGCTGTAGCTGGTGAACTCATTAGGGATGGCATTGCCTTCCTTGCCGTACATAATGAATGACTCGGATCCGGAGTTGGTTTCGTCGGTGTAGACAGAGAATGAGAGCTTGTGGTTATTGCTGTCTGAGTCGTATGAGTTGAACCGGAGATTGGGAACGTTGACTCGTCCTTGGTAGTTCTTGAACTCACCAGAGCCGCCGGTGGCGCCAGCACCGTAGCTGGTAAAGTTGTTTGTTGCCACATTGGCGTCTGTTGCGTAGCTGGTAAACTCTTCCCTGCGACCGCCCGAGTCCCTGCTGTACTTCTTGAACGAGTCATTGGGCGTGTTCAGCCCGTCCGAGTAGTTCTTAAACGAGTCGACTCGTCCGATTTGCGACGAGCCGTAGTTGGTGAAACTTTTGCCTGAGTAGACTGCGAAGTTGGCGTCTCGAGGGCGGCTGTGCGAGCCAATCTTAACCGAATCAAAGAAGCAGAATAGATTAGCTAAAGAACAGAAGGAGTCAAAGTGGGAGGAGAGTTGGTTCTGGGTGGCGAATTTGGTGAGTCTGGCAGCATCAATGGCGGATAAGGGTGAAGCCTTGGAGAGAAGAAACTGAGGTTTAGAGAGATTATTGGAAACATGTTTGTTCCAGTAGCGAAGAAGAGAAGCTTTTGGAGTAAAAGGGTCGTTTTGGGTTGAAAAATTTGGGGTGACTTCATTGCTTCCTCCACTTGAAACCTGCGAAACATAGAGAAAATAAGAGAAGATGGTAAGATTAAACAATAGAAGGTCAAGAAGAGATCTTTATACATACATATATATATATATATGTATGTGTATGTGTTCGTGTGTGTATATACTTACATTAAATAGAAAAGAGAGAGCTAAGCAGAAGAAGAAGCAGTAGAACAAGTGAATAGTCATGTTGCTAAGAAGTGTGTGCTCAGAGCGAGATGAGACTTTAGGTGCTTTGGAGAATAAATAAGCAAGAGAGGCTACTAGTTTCTTGTGCTTTTGCCAAGTTTTCTTCTTTACTTTTTCTCTTTTTATAAATAAAAAAGAGCAGGCAAGACAATTTGTATAACCTTTAAAAAGGGTTTGAGCCAGTTTTACTTTATTATATTCTTAACCATATAATATTATTAAATTCTTTTTCAAATGAGTTAAATATTTACCTTGGATAGCTTATGTTTTTATACTTTTCTACAATTATATGAATTTAAATTTCACTATAAGTGTCCTCTATTAAGAAAAAGTTGTATTATTAATTTTATTGTTATTAGTATGTAAATGTTATCTGCTTATCAATTCTTTTCTTGTTCGTAAAGTCATGTATTAGACTTCTTAATCATTAGAATAAAGTCTTAGATTTTCTATTAGAAGAACATTGTGTTAATAAGATGGAAGTTGTGGTGGCTTAATTAATAAGATGGTATCTACATATATGTGTATGTAATGTATTGAGATAAGATTAGGTTAAATTTAGTAAGTGGGAGGAAGGTGGAGATACAGAGGAAGCACGTTTGTATATCCCAAATCCAAGAGCAATTTGAGGTAAAGAGCAAGCAGAGAGAGTTAAACTTGAGCAAATTCCAATAATAACATGGGGCATAGCGAAGTTGTTAATGACAAAATATAATTAATTAATGGGTTTGGTTAATAGCTAATTATTATCTCTTAATAAACTCTATTAATAATTAATTAATTAATTGAGGGTTGATGATTTCTAGGGCCCCCATTAATTGTTGTTAGTAAAGCAAGAAAGTGATTAAGGATAAATGCTTCTGTTTTGACTTTTAAACGGCATCTCTTGTGTCCTATTCGTCGTAACTCAATTAATGTGTATAGATAACTCAATTACCTCGGAGGACGACCATCATTAAATTCATTAACTAGCTAGCTACTTTTCATTATATTTTTTATTTTTATTTTCTAAAATATATATTTTTATTGATGAAATATGTAAACTAAAATGGTTTTCAAATTCTATATTTATTTAATTAATTTGTTATAATTTTTATATAATATATAATTAAAAAATTTAGAAAGTATAAAAGATGTTTTTAATTTCTCAAACCTAATCTAAATTTTTGTTATCTTCACAACTTTGCAAATGTTAGAGAATTTATTTGAGTTGAATGTGAGGAGTATTTTTTGTGCATTTTCTTTGTAATAACATAAAAATAATTCGAATTTTTAAATTTTGGTCATTTACATAGTTCCATTCAATTATTTTTCTGACATTTAAGCATTTAAGAGGGTAAACATTATTATTATTTTTTTAAAAAAAAAGGCGAAATAATCATACTTTAATTTATGCTAAGTTATTATTTATAATTTTTTTTTAATATCAGTATCCAAATGAATTACAATCTTACCAACTTTGAATAACTGAAATTTTTCTCTCTTTTTCTTGTCTTTTATTTTTCGTAAGGCACCTTAGTTCTAACCCAACCTCCATATCCACTTTGTTAGGAGGGCGTGATATATATTGTGAAGATTATGGATGTCAAAACCACCACTTCTTTTGGTAGTAATGTGGGTCACCATTTTTTTTTTGTTCTTTTAACAGTGACAACTCTTTTTGGTAATATTAAAGACCAACATTTTTTTTAATAATAGTGACAGCTCCCCTACAAAGGACCATAATTAGTTAAATAATAATATTGAAATTTATTTGTTTTGTTGAAGTAATTTAAAATTTGAGATTTACATTTCTTACATAATTTAACTGAAATGTTCAATAGAACTACGAGAATACTTCTTAAAAAATATATAAAAAAAAAAAAAAGTATAAACCGAAAACCTATATGATCAATCTCCACTGCATAATTAGGAAGAACATGAGGCAACCTTTATGATAATTTTGTTACTATTCAAGATCCGAATTTTAATCGTTCTGATATGAAATGATTAATAATAAGGGAGTGAGCTACACTAACTTACTAAAAATATTAATATTTTACCATCGATATAGAAAAATTAAATGTTTGTAAAAATCATAAAACAACCAATGGAGTTTATTTTTCTTTCTTAGGTAAATTTATTTAACTTGAAAATATTTATTCATCGCTTACTTTTAAGTTTCCAGATACCATTTATGAAGAAAAGAACCAGAATAGGAATTTACATCATACATTCTAATAGAACAACAACAATAAACCCTTACTTTTTTACTTACTTATCGGTATCGTTGGGGGTACATAGGGGTTCCCATTATATGTAGACCAAGTATCCATTCTATAAATCAACCGGCCGTCCCTATACCCTATATGGTAATGGGCACCAAACACACCACCGCTTCAATACCCCGTCCGGTAATGAGCGTAATCAAATAATTCTCATCCCCTTCCAGTATGGGATTCCTCAGCTCTGTCCGAATGAGGGTAACATCCACAGTAGAGTTTACCATATGTACCAGGTCCGTACATCATTTTTCATGACATATGGTATGCCCCTTTAATTCATGTCACTATTTCATGCACATAAATATTTCATTGTTACTCAAGCAATCAGCAGTTATAAGATCATACAATAAATCAGAAAAGGGCGTGTAGTTCGTGTTTTGGTAACCAATAGAGATAAAATCATAATCAACAGTGGAATGGGGATGCAACATAGGATAGAAATTTTTCATGTAAATAAATAGGCCAAATGAATAAAATAAGACGTATATGGAATAAAATAAAATATTCGGGTGAAATGAAAGGGAATAAACTATGACAAAATAACATAAGACAACAGAACGAAATAAACTAATGGAATGGAAATAAATATCAGATAAAATAAATAAGTAAATAATTTGAAGATAATTAAATAAAGAAAATGAACTCACAGATAAAAGTACAAATAAAAATAGAGAATGACAAGTAAAAAAAAAACTAATAACGGACAAAAACCCAATTAATTTACCAGCTCAATCGAAAATATGTATTTAATTGTCAATGAATTACAAAACAGTTTAGACTACCGTTTATTATCGTTTTAACTTTAATTTACCATAACAGGAAAAAAAGGTGAGGAATTCTTACCCCAAGTTGGTGTTTGGAACACCGTCTTTTTTACTACACTTCCTAATTGTTTCTAGTTCCCAAATTTCTTGGATTTTTTTTATGAAAACCAAAACATATGTCAAATATCATGAAAATACGTTAAAAAAGGCAAAAAATGGTCAAAATTCTCTCAGGGGTCGGTTTAGGGTTTCGGCACGGTGATGCCGCCATGCTCCAGCGCCGGTTCTGCCACCTACAACGGCTCCCCCTCTCGGTCAGGTCTTTTTTAGCAGGTTCTGGGTGAAAATCTACATGATTTGGGGTTAAGTGGCTTCTGATAGTGGAAAAAGGAGGAAAAACTGAAACTTACCGGCGGTTTGGGGTTTCCGGTGCGACGGCTCTGCCGCTCCTCCCTCACAATCGTGGTCCTCTTTTGGTTGTCCTGCACGAAAAATATGTTAATAACCTATGGTCAAAAAATAGAAGGGAACAAGAAGAGGAGAGGATTTTTTTGGTTTCGGGTGCATCAGCTCAATTAAGCTTCGCCTTCTATTTATGGCTTCTCCTTTGATTTTTCAGCGTCGATAAGGGTTTGAGATGGTTTAAAATGGAAAAATAGAGTGAAAAAGGAAAAAAAAAACTCATTTTTCGACGTCAATTTGGTCTCCAATGCGGCATCGACGGTGGCCGACTTCTCTTCCGGTTGCCCTTCTTCTTCTTCTCTGGCAAACTAGTTGCAACTAGGGTTAGGGTTTCAGTGGAAGAGTAGTTTAAATACTCATATTCCCTCGATCTGAGCCATTTGTTTGGGTCCGCGTGGCTCAATCTCTACAGTCGAATCTAGCCTATTTGAGAAGTAAATCAGAGCCATCTGATTGAAGGCATGTGGATCGTTCGATCACGCCTCATAGGAGAACAGATCTGGGTCGTTCGTTTGCACGAGAATGAATCCAGACCGTTGGATCAATTGGCATATGAATTGCCTGCGTGGCCTCCCGAGTGGAATGCGTATTCGCGTGTCTGCCACACGGCACACAGTGACTGGTAACACTGCTGACGTGGTCGACCCACGTGGCCATTTTTTACATTTTTGCACTTTTGCCCCAGTTTTTAAATTTTCATTTCAAATGGATGATTTCTTATTTCCATTTTGGTCCCTCCCTTTTAAAACTATTTTCAAATATATACAAAATGTATATTTCTTCAAAAATCCTAAAAAAACTAAAATTAAAATTTTTTAAAATTATTATTAATATAAATTTAGTCATCCGAAACCTAAATCCTAGGCTCAGGGTGTTACATCCCCAATTGACCAAGCGCATTTTTCTAGGTTCAGCAAAACTACCTGAGAGAAAATTTTTAAACATGTTCTTTAGTTTGTTTTTAACGGCCATAAGTATCCTCATGAAGGACATGTAAGAATTAAGGAGAGAAGTAAAACTAATGGAATCATAGTGGCTCTACTAGCATTTAACAAGAATATGTTCTTCTAGTTAACAAGTTTGAACTTCACTTTGTTAAAAATATGTTTCCAGATATGCACAAGATCGCTTTTGGCACTGAAGGGAAAATTGAGATAGATAAAAAGTTAGGTGTTGACCTTGTAGTGTATCTCTTTAGCCCAGCTAGATAGCTCAATAACCTTATTGGAGACTGAGATGAAGGAACTCTTCCTGAAGTTAATCCGGAGCCTAGAAATCACCTCAAGGCATCAAATAATCCTCATGATAACTTTGATCTCATCAAGCTTCAATCTACAGAAAATTAAAGTCTCATCGCCAAATTGAAGTAGGCTCGCCATTATATTTTCTTCTCTAACAAAAATACCCTCTAAGATACCTTTACTGACTATAACGTGCAACATTGTAGTAAGACCCGCCACAATAATATTTAAAAAAAATGGGGACAAAAGATCTCCTTGCTTGAGACCCCTTTTCATATTGAAAGGGCAAGCAGGGGAACTGTTACCAAGAATAGAGGGGGAGCAATATCTCATCTAACTTCTTCAACGATCCTCAAAACCCATTTTTTAAAGCATCTCGTTGAGGAACAATGAGTTCACATAGTTAAAAGCTTTTTCGTAATCTACTTTAAACATAAGGCCACCTTTTGTCCTCTTTACGCAATCCAAAATCTCACTAGTAATGAAAACACAATTAAAATGTAAAAACTCACAACTTAATTGATATGAAATATTTGAGTTAATGAAACAATAGTGGAAGCAATTGAGAGTTTAAGATTTACATTCCTTGTACAATAAATTAGGATATCCGATAGGACTATGAAAATGTCCTTTTAAGGAAATTAAAATAACATAAATAGAAATGTAAC
>NW_019014568.1:813947-825641 GCF_000150535.2 Carica papaya
GCTTTTAATCTGAGCCGTCCATCGCGATTTAATATGGACCGTCCGATCGCGATTAAATAGGAAATGAATATGGACTGTTCATCGCGATGCAATCTGGGCCTTTATACGCGTGCAATCTGGGCCGTCTGTGCACACGGAAACGGATCTCAGCCGTTCGATCGCGCGCACGCGGATCACCCACATGGCTCCCTTCCGTGTTGCCTCCCGCGTCAGCGTCTCTGCCACGCAGCTGTCCTGGTTGGCCGAGGCTGCTACTGGGCTGCTGATGTGGCGCAAATTTTTTAAATTACGTTTTGACTCCCGATTTTTAATTTTCTTTTCAAAAACACCCCCAGAACCCAAATTTTCACCCATTTTTCCCAAAATTATTTTCAATTAAATCTCAAAAATAATTTTATCCCTTTTTATTTCTATTTAATTAAATTAAACTAAATTTAAAACATATATTATTACATAATAAATTATTATATTCATCTAAAAATTACAAAAAACATTAAGATAAAATAAAATAATATTAATACAAATAATAATAATTTGGGGTGTTACAACTCTCTCCCTCTTAAAGAAATTTGGTTCCTCAAATTTGCCTCTTATTCTTGATCGAACAAATGGGGATACTGGGTTCTAAAGTCTAATTCTAGCTCCCAGGTAGCCTCCCTTGGCGTGTGGTTCTGCCACACGACCTTTACAAAAGATATTTCCCGGTTGCGAGGTATTCTGCTCTTTCAGTCCGCAATACCGACTAGTACTTTCTCATAAGATAAGTCCTCCTAGAATAGGAGGAGTTCATGAGTCAAGACATGAGAGGGGTCCGGGTTGTACTTACGTAACATGGATACATGGAACACATTGTGGACCTTGGAAAGCTCTGGAGGTAGTGCTAGTCTATAAGCGGCAGTACCAATCCTGTCTAAGACTTCGAATGGTTCAATGAATCGGGGGTTCAGTTTTCTCCTCCTGCCAAACCTATTAATTTCCTTGAAAGGAGTGACCTTGAGGAACACCCGGTCGCCTTTCTCAAAGGCTAAATCTCTCCTCTGGGTGTCCGCGTAACTCTTCTGTCTGCTCTGAGCTGTCTGAATGTTCTTTCTGATCTTAACTATCTTGGATGTGGTCTCCTCTACCAGCTCCAGGTCGAACAATTTTTTATCACCCACTTCTTCCTAATAAATCGGCGATCTGCACGGACGCCCATATAACACTTCATACGGAGCCATACCAATGCTCGCTTGGTAGCTGTTGTTGTAGGCAAATTCTATCAAAGGCAGATGGTCGTCCCAATGGCCCCCAGAGTCAAGTACATAAGCTTGAAGCATATATTCAAGTGTACTGATTGTTCGTTCTGATTATCCATCAGTCTGAGGGTGGAAGGCAGTACTGAGGGACAGCTTCGTTCCTATGGCTTGCTGAAAGCTACTCCAAAATCGAGAAGTGAACCTAGGGTCCCTGTCGGACACCACTGTCACTGGAACTCCATGTAATCTGACTATTTTTCGGATATACATTCTTGCCAACTTGTCCAAGGGATCGGTCATTCTGATGGCTAAGAAGTGGGAAGACTTGGTGAGCCGGTCAACAATTACCCAGATGGCGTCATGTCCTGCGCGTGCCTTAGGTAACCTTGTCACAAAGTCCTTGGCGATATGTTCCCACTTCTATTCCGGAATCGGTAAAGGCTGAAGTAGCCCGCCTGGGTGCTGATGCTCTGCCTTGACCTACTGACATATCAAGCACTTAGACACAAAGTCAGCTATGTCCCTTTTCATCCCATTCCACCAAAATCGGAATCGCATGTTTTGGTACATTTTGGTGCTTCCGGGATGCATGGCAAACCTTGAGCTATGGGCCTCAGTCATAATGTCTCTCTTCAATTCACTGTCATTCGGAACACACACCCTGTCCTGAAATTGGAGTAACCCATCGGCAGAGACTCGGAATTCTGAACTAACTCCCTGTCCTGCATTGTTCTTGAGGGCCACTAGAGCGGAATCAGCTGACTAAGTTTCCTTTATTCTCTGTATTAACTCAGGCTGAACGGTCAAACGACTCAAACATGTGGCTCTTCTCAAGTGCTAAAGTCGAACCTGTTGTGTAGCCCCAATTTGCCTGCATTCTAAGACCATCAAATGGGGTAAGATACCTGCACTTTTCCTGCTGAGTGCATCGGCTACCACGTTACCTTTACCCGGGTGGTACAAAATATCACAATCATAGTCTTTAAGAAGTTCTATCCATCTTCTCTGACGCATGTTGAGATCCTTCTGAATGAATATGTGTTTCAAACTCTTGTGATCGGTATAGATCTGAAAGGTCTTTTCGTATAAATAATGGCTCCAGGTCTTCAAGGCGTGTATGATTGCGGCAAGCTCTAAGTCATGGGTGGGATAATTTTTTTTCATGGCTCTTTAACTGTTTGGACCCATAAGCTATGACCTTCCCATGCTGCATTAGGACACAACCCAGGCCTAGATAGGAGGCATCACTGTAAACCGTATACCCCCCGATCCACTCGGTAAGGCCAGCACAGGTGCAATAGTCAGCCGCTTCTTCAGTTCTGAAAAACTTCTTTCACAGTCTTCATTCCACTCAAACTTGGCATTCTTCTTTGTGAGTCGGGTTAAGGGAGCCGCTAGGCTAGAAAATCCTTCAACGAACCTGCGGTAATAGCCCCTTATTCCTAGAAAACTATGGATTTCTTTGACTGATGTCAATTTCTCCCAGCCGAACACCGCTTCAACCTTTTCAAGATTCACTGATATTCCATCCTTTGATATGATGTGTCCTAAGAAGGCAGTCTGCTCAAGCTAGAATCCACACTTACTCAATTTTACATATAGCTTCTTACTTCTGAGAACCTGCAAAACCTGGGCTAGATAGTGAGCATGTTCTTCTCTGCTTTTTGAGTAGACCAGGATGTCATCGATGAATACGATAACAAATTGATCTAGGAATTCTCTGAAGACCCTGTTCATCATATCCATAAAGATGGCTGGGGCATTGGTTAGCCCAAATGGCATGACCAGGAACTCATAGTGTCCATACCTGGTTCGAAAAGCCATTTTGGGGATGTCTTCTATTCTTATTTTCACCTGGTGGTCACTTGATCGCAGGTCTATTTTGGAGAAGACCTGTGCACCCTGCAACTGATCAAAGAGATCATCAATCCTAGGAAGAGGATATTTGTTCTTGATTGTGACCCTGTTTAATCCTCTGTAATAAATACATAGCCTCAACATTCCATTACCCTTCCTGGCAAAAGTGACTCCGGCACCCCAAGGAGACACACTGTGTCTGATAAAACCACCGTCTTGCAATTCAATGATCTATTTCCTCAGCTCCTCCATCTCCACACAGCTCATACGGTAAGGAGCAACTAAAATAGGTTGGGTGACAGGCTGTAGATCTATGTTGAACTCGACTTTTCTGTCTACTGGTAGTCCGGGTAGCTCATCCAAAAATACATCTGAAAAGTCTCGGACTACCGGAATCTCTTGAATACAATTCTCTTTCTTGGGTTTGCCTATTTAGAGAAAATAACAAGGTTAAGATACTCGACAAGTAAGAAAATTGCCATCAAGTAATAAGTACTAAATGATTTTATTCATTAGTAAATGGCTCCCCATTTGGAAGATTGAATACAACATTTTTGCTAAAATAATCTATGGTAGCGTGATACGCCGCTAGCCAATTCATCCCTAAAATTACATCAAAATCCCCTGTGTCGAATTCTATCAGGTCTACACTCAATTTCCTATTTGCTATCTCCATAGCACAAGCCTTGTAGATAACTTCTCCTAGTAATGTTGCACTCCCAGCAGTAGATACAATTAATATTGAATCAAGTTTATCCAGCAATACATTAAATTTGGATGCAAAAACATGTGAAACAAATGAATGCGATGCACCAGTGTCAAACAAAACATGAGCAAAATGGTTACAGATAGTGTACATACTCTGTACTACGTCCGGGTCAGCATCAGTATCCTGCTGGGTAAAGTTATAAACCCTGCCTTGAATAGGAGGTCTTCCTTGATTCTGGTTTCTTGGGCACTCTCTTGCATAGTGTTGGGCACTACCACATATGCGACAAGTGTTGTTGAGGTGCTAACATGGTCGGTCCCCGTGATCCCTGCTGCAATGCTGACAGATCTTACCACGTCCTGCCACTGGAGCCAGAGGGAGAGCCTTGATCACCGGTTTGGGCCTCTTATTCTGTTGGACGGGCGTAGTAGGTGCTGGTCTGCAAAGTGGAGCTGAGGGTCTGTGGTTCCCTGCTGATTGAGGGAGGGTGTGGAGGCTCCTCTCTACTAACTGTGCCTTAGCCAGAACGGCTGAGTATGTCTTGAGCTCCAGTACAAATAAGTGTTGCTTGATCTCTGGGTGGAGGCCCCACTAGCCTTCCTGCCCTCATCCATCAACGTCTCAGGAGAGTATCGGCCCAACTCCAGGAACTTACAAGCATATTTCGACACCGTCATGTTTCCCTGGACTAACTAGACAAACTCCATCTTCTTTAGATGTCGGATGTGCTCTGGGAGGTACTCCGCATGGAAGGCTACTAAGAACTGTTCCCAAGTGACTGGAACAGGTAGGGTGGTCTGCTTGAGTTCCCACCAACGATCTGCTTCTCCCACCAGCATGTAGGTAGCAAGGGTGACCTTCTGCTCGAGAACCACTCCTAGAGTCTTGAAAGCCTTCTCCGTTTTTGCCAACTAGTACTGGGCATCTTCAAAAGATGATTCCCCTGCAAAAGTGGAAGGTTTCAATCTCATGTACCTCTCTACGTAGCTCGGGTCAATCAAGGAAGGAGCTTGGTTCTGCGAAAGAGGAACTGGGCCAGGCTGAGGATAAACTAGGGGGCTCTGTGGTGGTACTTGCTGGTATGGTGGGGGCACCAGATTATACTGTGTGGTACAGGGTAGTATTGCGGCTGAGGCACCGGATTATACTGTACTGGTGGCACCGGGTGGTACTGTGGAGGAGCAGGCTTGTACCGAGGTGGCTCAGGATTCTCTTGCTGCAGTGGTGGCTCAACTTGTGGTAGTGGGGGAGGGTCGGGTAGTTCCCTTCTCTCCTCTCGACCCTGTTGGGTAGCAATGAGCCTCTCCAGCATCTCAAATATTCTGTCAACGTCCTCCCGAAGCGAACCATCACGAGCTACTCGGTTTAGTGGGGGTCTTCCTCTTCTTATCTACCTGCACCTGCATTTCACAAGGAAAGGTTTAGCAATGATTCATTTGTTTGGTGTTTCTCTAAGTATCATTGTGTAAGGGACGAGTCCGAGGAACGCGGCTCTGATACCAACTGTAACGATTCCAAAAATTTAAAAAGGAAATATATATAAAGAATATAAGTACAGAAGTGAAATAAAAGGTTCTGGTTAATATCCTTTACACAATAACTTAAGCGTACTAACAATACCGAAAATAAGTCCTCTAAAGGAAAATACTAGAAATGAAACACTATAAAAGAAACTAATAAACATCTAGGTAACTACTCGCCGTCTTCTTGTAGATCGGGCTCGGGAACCAAGTCCTCCTGATCTGAAATGGTTAAGTAAGGAATGAGCTACACTAGCCCAGTAAAGACATCACACTATATCACTGTCACAGAAGTAAAGATTAGTAGAAAACAAAGAAAAAACTAATGGAGTACAAGTTTCAAGTAAATTTATTTATCAATAATCAAACTATTTACCGTCCACTTACCTTAGTGGGATTTATAAAAACGACCCATGGAAATAATAACATCATAAATATCATGAATTCATACATAATATGTATCATAGTACATGTCATACTTTTATATTTCAATCATCAAACAACAGTTACCCCCTTTTCATCAGCCTACCAGTATCTGTGGGGATCCATAAGGGGTTCCCGCTACACGTGAACCATTCATTTAACAAACTTAATTTCCAGGGCAGTCCCCATACCCCGTCTGGTATGAGCCCCAAATAATAAAACCTCAATACTCCGTCCGGTATGAGAGTGAAGCGGGCCGTCCTCATATCCCGTCTGGTATGAGCGCCAAACATTGAAAGTCTCCATACCTCGTCCAATATGAGACAACATTCCCGCTAGGGGTTCCCTATGGACCCGGTCCGTCCCCCATTTTCCAGGATATTTAGTGAGGCTGTCAACTTATTTATTTATCAATTCACATACTTTTTTTTTTTTTAGTTTTTCGTTTGCCACATAAACATGAATACTTAAACAATTAACGAACACCCAACAAGGCAAGCATATTATTATATCCACGAAATCAGGCCGAAATAAAGTAAGCAGTGATACATGCATTCAAAATCATAGAATGAATAAAACAGATACCATACTGCATTTAAAACTGTAACATAAACCAAACAGGAACTGACAGAGAAATACGTCCTGTTCGGGCTCCATTAGCAACCGTGATAAATTACGTGTATCTATATAATTCATAAAATACAGTTTTATCGCTTATTAGACTCTAATCCCGTGATAGGAAATAGGGTGAGGGGTCCTTACTTGATTCGAAACCGAAAACTGAATTTTCACTACGCCTACGGGCAGTCCCTAGGTTCCCTGAATTTTTTTCTGGGAACTGAAACGAGCTTACAGTACCTACACATGTCCCAAATAACTCAAAAATCAGATCCAAGGCCTATTCGGCCAATTTTAGAATTCCGGCACGGCGGCTCCGCCGTGTTCTGGCGACAGCGCTGTCGCAAGCGGTGATGATCCGCCTTTGGTTGGCCGTTTTCGGCTGGATTCGGCCAAACTTGCATTGGTTCCTGTGAGAAAACACCCCTAGGGCCCTCAGTGGACCGAAAAAAGACCGAAAATTGAAACTTACCGGCGGTGGGGCTCTCTGATGTGGCAGCTCGTCCAGCTCGAGTCTTAATTTGGTGTTTTGCTCCGGTCAACCTATAGAGGAAGGAACGGTTGTCACAATGGTGGAAAAATTACATCGAACGGGAATCGAGAAGGGCCTCATCGGAGGCAAAAATATAAAAAACCTATGACGGCGCTGTTGGGCTTCGACGGTATTTTTTGGCCAGTTGGCCGGTGTTTTGACTCCGATTTGGCCACAAGTGGGTTTAAAATCAAATTCCGAGCCAATGGGAGAATTTTTACCTCGTTTGGCGGCTGGAAGGTGCTCCGGTGCGGCTGTAGGTGGCAGCGGTCGGTTCTCCGGTGGCTGGGCTGTCTTCTCCAGTGAAGGCTCTGGTGGCTAGGGTTAGGGTTTGGGTGTGGATGAGATTATTTATAACCTTCTGCTTTTAATCTGAGCCGTCCATTGCGATTTAATCTGGGCCGTTCAATCACGATTAAATAGGAAATGAATCTGGACTTTTCATCGCGATGCAATCTGGGCTGTCCGTGCGGGATTCAATCTGGGCCGTCTGTACGCGTGCAATCTGCGTTGTCCGTACGCGCTTTTGATCTGGGTCGTCCGTGCGCGCGGGAACAGATTTCAGCCGTTCGATCGTGCACACGCAAATCGCCCACGTGGTTCCCTTCCATGTGGCCTCCCGCGTCAGCGTCTCTGCCACGCGGTGTGTCCTGGTTGGCTGGGGCTGCTGACGTGGCGCAAGTTTTTTAAATTGTGTTTTGACCTCCGATTTTCGATTTTCTTTTCAAAAACACCCATAGAACCCAAATTTTTACTATTTTTTTCTAAAATTATTTTCAATTAAATTCTAAAAATAATTTTATCCCTTTTTATTATTATTATTATTATTATTTCTATTTAATTAAATTAAACTAAATTAAAAACATATATTATTACATAATAAATTATTATATTCATCTAAAAATTACAAAAAAAATTAAAATAAAATAAAATAATATTAATAAAAATAATAATAATTTGGGGTGTTACGTTATAACTAATACAAAATAAGTAAGAAAATCAAGAATATTTCTAGATAATTAAAATAATATTATAAGTAAAGTGTAAATACAATTTTATAAAAATTTAGATATTTAAGGATAATTTTGAAGATTTTAAAATGATAAAATAGGTTTAGAAAAAGTCAATTAATAGTTAACAGAGGGCCTTTTTTGTTTTTTCAATTGAACGGTGAAATCAAGGGGATTAAGGGTATAATTTATTTCATTCTTTAAAATATAAATAATAAATGTAACATTTAAAATATTAGTAATCTACACAAATTTTAGAACAACCTATTAGTAGTTTATAATTAAAATAAAATATTAACATTGACATATAAATAAATTTAAAAATTGACGAGTTAAAATCAAAATATGTTTATATATATATATATATATAGTCTAACCCAGCCCATTGGCATATCCCATGATGGAATAGGCTCCAGCTTGGCCCACATGGCTTCTATATTTTAGTTTTATTTATTTTATTTTTTATTTTTTATATTTAATTATTATTTTGATAGTTATATTATTAAATTTTTAATTTATTTTTTATTATCTATTATCTATTTCTATTCTATTAACATATTTTTATTTTTATTTATTTTTTGTGCTCAATATGGTGCTCCCATATTTCTAAAGTCTCTTTTGCCACCAAGTCCTTCGACCTCCTAAAGTACTTTTTTGATAGATAAATGTCTATTTATCTCTGATCAATATTTATTTCTTAAGATAAATATGACTATTTTCAAGAGTTTTGGAACTTATTGATGTCTCTTTTTTATCTTTTTTTCAAGAAAAAGTTGATACCCAATTTAATAATTCCAAGTTCTAGTGAAAATGATAGTGTTGTAAAAATCAATCTAGGTCACGTACACAATTACACAAGGTAACAAGTAAAAGAAGAAAAAATATAAAATTTACATAGTTCGAGAGAGATGCCTACATTCACATAAAAAACTCAAAAGAAAATTTTCCACTATAATGACATAAGAGTACATCAAACTAGTTAAGTTGTAAACTCTTATATACATAAAATATTAAAATTTTTCCTAAAATATTCACAGAATATATTAAAATGTTCTTAGAATATAGCTAGAATCAAACAACATCAACAAATCTTCCTCTTGGTTTGAATTCCCTATATGAACATCAATAAAGAAAAGTAATCATCTCGTTGCATTGTCTTGCCAAAATGCCCTCGTATGGGCACTATTAAATATTATATACTCCAACAAGTCTTGGCAATGCGTAAACTTGCTAATTGGGATCACTTTCCATCATTTCTGCAAGATTCTCATGTGTAGACACCTTCTACATAACTATATTATCCCATAGTATAATGTCCCGAATGAAGTGATAGCAAACATCAACATGTTTGGTCTGCTTATGGTACATTTAATTCCTGGTGAGATGTTTGACACTTTGACAGTAAGGAAAAACTGAAGGCTTCTTTTGTGGTAACCCAAAATCACTAACCAAACCTTATAGCTCAATAACCTCTTTTGATGCTTTTGTTAGGGCCATGTACTCAACCTCTGTGATATATAAGATAATTGTAGGTTATAAAGTTGCATTCTAATTGATAACATTACCAAAAAAGAGTAAACAAGTAACCTATTAGAGATCTCTTCCTATTGAAATCCCTTGTATAGTCTAAATCCACATAGCCTACAACTAAGTCATCCATCTTGGATTTATTAAATGTCAAACCTATATTTGTAGTATCTTTTAAGTACCTCATAATCTATTTCACTATTTGTTTATGTTGTTTCCTAAGATACGCTATGTATCTACTGACCATATTAGTTGTATGTGAAATATCAGGACGAATGCAAACCATGACATACATGATGCTACCTACAACACTTGAATATGGAACACTAGACATATGCTCCATGTCCTCATCTGTTTGGTGATATGTCTACAAATAACTTGAAATGGGTAGCAAATGGAACAGTCACGAGTTTAACATTACTCATGTTGAACTATTGCAGTACTTCCTCAACATAGGATTGCTGAGACAAGAAAAGTTTTCTAACACTCATATCCCAAGAAATCTTCACTATTAATATCTTCTTTGCAACACTCAAATCTTTCATCTCAAACTTATTATCTAATTATTTTTTTATAATATGAATGTGTGGTATGCCTTTAGTAGCAATAAACATGTCATCTACATACAACAATAAATAGACAAAAAAAAACCATCTAATAGCCTCTTATGACACACACAATTATCATGAGCACTACGAGTAAAACCATTATATCATAAATGTACCAAACCTCTTATACAACTGTCTAGGTGTGTAGAGGCCCGGAACTTAAAAGGTAATAAGGTCATAAATTAAATATGGAAGTGAAATAATAGAGTTAAGGGTTTACATTCCTTACACAATAATTTAGAATGCTCAATAGAGCTACGAAAATGTCCATTCTAAAAGAACAAACGAAAATTAAAGAAATAAATAAAAGGTAACTAACTGAGCATTCTAGGACGACCTTCACTAGCTTCTGAAGGGAGTCCGGGTGGTGAACTTATTCACAACCCTCTTGTTGATCGGAATTTGGGTCATGATCCTCTTGATTTGAAATAGTTAATGAAAGGGTGAGCTACACTAGCCCAGTAAGAATATCACACTACTCACCGATACATAAATTGAAGATTGGTAAAAATCATAAAAATAACCAATGGAGCTCTTGATTTAAGTAAATTTATTTATCATAAGGAAAATCATTTATTGCATATAGTTACTATTGTGAGATTTTCAAAAATCGACCTATAGAGATAATAACTCAATAACATTCCAACCTCATATTCAAGTGAGCAAGAATAATAACTTTCTATTTTTATTTACCTACTGGTATCCCTGGGGGCCCATAGGGATGTCTCACTATGCATGAACTCATATCTAACATTATATACAAACTGACCGTTCCCATACCCCATCCGTTATGAGCACAAAATATACCATCCCTCAATACCTTGTCTGGTATTAGAGTGAACGGGGTCGTCCCCATACCCCATCCGGTATGAGCACCAAAAATATCATTCCTTGATACCCCGTCTGGTATGAGACAAGGTTAACGGTAGAGTTTCCTATGTACCAAGTCCGTTCACCATCTCCTATGATATCTAGTAAGGCTACTATTCATTAATTCACATGACCAAACAATTTTTCGTTTGCATATTAATTACTAATTTCACAAATAAACTGTAAATCATGCAAGACAAGCAATATATATATATATATAAAAGCAAGTACAATTGAATCATTTAACCATTCCAGTAAATCATTATATATTTAAAGCAGTAAATTCAATAATTAGTTAAACAGAACAACAAATAAATGACTAACCGGTTTCCGACTCCATTGGCAACCTGTAATTATTCTCAAAATTTTTTAGATTATACAAAATACCATATTGCCAATTATTAAGTTTCAATTCCATAACAGAGAATAAGGTGAGGGATTCTTACCTGAATTGATATCCGAAATACCGAACTTTCTACTACGCCTACTAGTAGTTCTCAGGTTTTCTGAATTTTTTTAGAGAGATTAAAACATGCTTCACGTACCTAAAAATACCCTAAAAAAATAAAAAATCTGTCTTAAAAACTTTTTCCAGCCAATTTTAGAATTCCAGCATGGCGGCACCACTGCTCGCGGCAGCAGTTTACCTTGGGCCTGGCTGTTTTCAGGCAATTTTGGTCGGCTTCAACCGGTTTTATACCCATCCCTGCAGAAAACACGTTAGGGAGGCCTCGATTGGCCAAAAAAATAAAAAACAAAAACCTACCGGCAGCGAATTTTTTTGG
>NW_019014568.1:841349-860576 GCF_000150535.2 Carica papaya
TATAATGTCCTGGAATTATGAAACAAGATTTTTGTGTGTAATTAATGATTAGTTGATAATGAGGATATGTATGTGAAAGACTTATCGGGTATTATGGAAAAGGATTTACGGACCCGATACATTGGACAAACCCTGTCGTGGACATTATCTTAGTTGAACGGGGTTGAGAAGTCCCATATTGAAAGAGGTTGGGAAGTATTTGTTCACCCTCATACCAAATGGGGTATTGAGACGGTGGTACGTTTGGCACCCATTATCGGACGGGGTATGGGGACGACCGATTATTTAGTAGATTGGATATTGGGTCCATGTGTAGGGAAAACCCCTATGGACCCTCAAAGATATCGGTAAGTAAGTGAAAAGGTATGGTTTGATTTTTGTTATCTCTTAAAATTTTTAGTGAATTGTTATCTTGATTATTGCCCTCACAAGTTGTATTTTAGAACCTAAAAGGTGAGTATGAACTATATTTTAAAAAAATAAATGAGTTTACCAAAAAAGAAAAAATGGTTTCGTTGGTTATTTTGTGATTTTTACTAACATTTAATTTTCTGTATCGGTTGTTAAATGTTGATATTCTTACCGGGGTAGTGTAGCTCATTTCTCTTATTTAACCATTTCAGATCAGGACGTCCAATATTCGGATCCTGAATAGCAAGAAAGGTAGCCAATAAAGGTTATTTCCCATCTCCCATCAGAGTTGCAATGCAGAGGTCGACCTTATAGTTTTTCAATAATATCCTTTAAGGGGGCATTCATGTAGCCCTATTGGGCATTCCGATTTAACTGTGAAAGAAATGTAAACTCTAGACTCTAAACTGTTTTCGCTAATTAATAAATTTCAACATTATTTTATTCTCCTATTTTTGGGCTTTTACACTTCTACCCCTGGATTATCTTTTTTTTTCCTCAAAAACCCATTTGTAGCCTACCACCTTTTATCCCTCTAGCAATGGCATAAGCTCCTTAGTTTGATTATTTTGAAGTGACTCAATTTCTTTACCCATAACACTAACCTATTGATATACATCTAAATTAGAAATAACTTCCTTATAACTATCAAGTTCCTATAAGTCAACTGTCTCTACAACTAACAAGACTTACGCAACTAGATTTCTATACCTCTAGGATGGTCTAATTTATCTTCTTTTTCTATCTGTTGCACTGCTATATGATTGTTGTTAATTAAATATACCATCACACCTTATTGATGAAGATCTCTCACCTCATTCTCTATATTATTGGACTGAACTGCTAGAGTATCAATATCTAACTCTACTAGTTCTCTGATACTGTGATCTTATTATGTTATTGCTTTTTTTTACAGCATAATGAAATAAATTCATTAAAGGTCATATATCTGTTGATAATTAATTATGAAGACTTTGGATTATTGCACTATAACCTATAATCTTTCACTCCATATGTATACACTAGGAATATCTATTTTTTTGACTTTGGCCAAGCTTACCATTTATCACATGAGAATAAGTCGGACAACAAAATACTCTCAACTAAAAATAATCAGTAAGTGATGCAAACTATACCGCAAAATGAGTTTGCATTCAGTAGTTATAAATGAAGATCTATTAACTAAAAATAAGCAGTATTAACAGTCTCATCCTAAAATTCCTGTCCCAAACTTGAATGTGACAGCATGTTTCGTATCATATCACAAAGTATTTTATTCATGCATTCTACGGTACCACTTTGTGATGTTTCTATACAAGTGTAGTGTCTCACTATATTTTCTTTACTTCAGTAAATGTATGATTGCAAAATTCTAACTTATTATCAGTTCTAAGACACTCGACATTTCTTTCTGTCTATTTCTCAATCATGATCTAATAATTGACAAATGTTGAAAATACCTCATTTTTTGATTTTATAATATACACCCAAACCATTCGAAAGTAATCATAAATCAAAGTCATGAAGTATCTAACACCACTTTTAGAGGGAATCTGTTTGAACCTCATAAATCAGAATAGATATAATCCAACTTATCTTCGGTCTTATGCATTGTCTTTTTATTGAACTTCGTTCTGGTATGTTTGCCAAACACACAGTATTTGTAAAAATTTGTAGCTTTCTTTTTATACCTGTTTAACAAATTCTATTTGCTCAAAATATATAACTCTTTGTCACTCAAATGACCCAAATATAGATGCTACAACTTAGTATGATTCTGATCACTACTCTCTAATGTTATAATAATTTTCCCTAAAACTATAATATCTTAAAGAATATATAGTGTAGACTTCAAATTGTCTTTCATGAATACTATTGAGCATTTGCAAGCTTTGAGAATACCATTTTCTGCATGTTATTTGTAACTATAAAAATCAAGTATAGAAAGAGAAATCAAGTTCCTCTTATTTGTAGAACGTGTCAGCATTCAATAGCTCAAACAACTCTATTAAACATTCTCAATATGATATTACCAAACCCACCTACAAATAACGAATTATTATTACTCATACACATGGTACCATTCATCTGTTTATAAATAAGAAACCAATGCTTGTGTGGATATGTATAGAATGTAATACTAGAATCAAGGACCCAAAATTTTTTTTCCATCATTCGAACTTATAGATAAAACTTCCTTAATAGAACTTATCACTATTATCAGAATTATCAATATCAATAATTTTTTATATAATTCTTTTGCTTTTTTTCTTTTTTATCTCTCAATTTAGAACAATCTCTCTTAAAATGACCATGGTCCCTAAGTTCAAGCAGCTTGCTTTCTCAACTCTATATTTTGATATGGCCTTTGAATTCTTCTTCTGAGAAGAATTATTCATTGTTTGTGTTTTTCCCCTACTCATCAAATTCTCCTATATTTTTCCATTTTTTGGAAAGTTCTTTTTTTTTTTAGCTCTTTTAGTTTTGTTGCTTACTAACATCATATAATGAAATACTATCATTCCCATAGAGTTAAGTATCAACAAAAGCTTCATAAGAGTATGACAACGAATATAATACAGTCATTTCTTCGAGAACTAGCCCTTATACTAAAAGATGGAAGTTATTGTAGAAATTAAAATTCAAGAAAGTCACAAGCTTATATGGTGGAGATCCCTACAAAGAAGTCTATCATGTTCGTCTATCAAATCCATGCAAGATATTAGATTATGTTTCTTAAATAGATGTGACAAAGATATGTACGAATATGTGCTTCTTAAATGTTACTTAAAATGATGTCTGGGGCACTATTGAAAAGTAGTTTAACTACTTAATTAATCATCACCTCTATAAATTTTGGTGCCTTTTGGAACCAACTTTTTCTCTTTGCTTCCAATATAATTAATATGGTTTGTTATTAGAGAAATAAAGCTATTCATGATGATAATAAAATCAGTCTCATTGCATGCATTGCTAAGATTAAAGGTAGTTTTCATAGGGTAGATAACATCCTCATTCCCACAAAGCAAAAGTGGTCCAACATGATTCAAGTATATGGGTATAAATGGAAGATTACCTGTGATTAGTTGCCAAGGATGAAGATGTTTTTCCTACAATTGTTTTATTCGGCCTTGTCAGTTCCCTGATCATGCTTGGGTTAAAAAGGTCGCTTTTCCTAGCCCTCTTCATGAGGAAGTTAAAGCCCTCCTCAAAGCTACCAAAGTGCTAGAAATTTAGGGTTTTCTAGAGGACTCATCTACAACGGCTCATTGCTTGCTATTTATCCCTTAAAACAATTTTAACCTAATTCTTAATTAGAGTATTCGGCCTATTATCAAGTAAATTGGGTATCTGTCGACTGAGCTTCAATGTGTATGGAACTAGGTTCCAAGAGAAACTGATATGCATGCCCAAAATGGATTGCTAAGTATAATTTTGAAGAGTCATTTTATCTAGAATTTCTAGGTGCTATGAACTTTTTTTATCTTGATATGTAATTGTTTGCATTGTGTTCTTCTCTTTATTATATGGCTTACGAATTTGTCCAAAAAAAATCAAACAAAGAAACAAAAAAGCATTGACTATGAACCTGGAAAAAAAAAAAAAAAAGTCTCTTCAAGTTAAATGCTTAATTAATGTGATTTAAAAAATAAAAATTTAAAGGAAAAATATAGATAATATAAATTAAAACATATGAAAAAAATATTTTTACCCTTAAATTTAATATTTTAATTTTCTTAATACAAAGTAATATATATATATATATATATATGATAGATAAGAGTTGAATATCAAACTTCCTATTTGAGGAAGTGAAGAGGTACCACTGGATCTAAAAATTAAGTGTCAATTCAATATTTAGTTAAATGTAAAAATTGTTAATTGATGACATGATTAATAATGTTATAACATCAACAATTACTTAATTTTTGAAATTTGAATTTATTTTTTTTATTAATAAAAAATTATTTTTCAAGTACAATATAAAATATGGGGCACTCTTAAAATGACGTTTGACTGAAATCATTTTGTTATTTATAAAAAAGAAATGGTTTAAAATATATATTTTCGAGTAACCCACGCCTCTTTGAAAAGAGGGAAAAAATAATAATGGTTAGAAGGAAACTATAAAATAAAACAAAGCTGTTGGTTAACCGTAAAGAACCCACCAAAATGCTAACACTATCACCACCTGCCTCCTTCTCTACTACCACCGTCACCCCCACATCTCCTCCCAACTCCAATCATTCTTCTTCCTTCCACCCAATCAGACGCCGCCACCTCATCACCCTTCTCCCCTTCTGCCTCACCCCACTTTCTCCATCACCCGCCAATGCCCGCGGCCTCTTCCAGATGCCGCCCTCTCGCCTCACCAACCGGTAATTCTATTAAACCCCACTTCCGTCTTCCCTATCTACTTTTTTCTATCTGTTTCCAAAATTTTCCACACAGAAAACAAGGGTTTTCCCTGATGTAATGCGTTGCTTACTTGAAGAGGTATGAGGGTCTTACATTTTTTTTTTTTTTTGCTTTGGTTTTTCTGTTTTCTGGGGTTTTGTAAAGGTACTATTTGGTGAGGGCAGGGGAATCTGAATACGAGAGATTGGGTATAATCAACACGAATCCAGTTGCCAAAACCTCGGTTGATAGTGGGTTGTCGGAGAAGGGGAAGAAGCAGACTGTAAACGCTGCTTTTGACTTGAAGGCAATGGGGGCCTGCGATAGGAACTGTTGGATTTGGCCTTCTATCACTCAAAGAGCTTATCAGGCTGCCGAGATTATTGCTGCCGTCAATGGAGTTAGTCGTAGGTATGCAAATCACGTTCTTCTTTCCTTTTTTTGGGAAGAATTATTCATGAATTGATGTAGGTTTTTGGAGTACTGAACATGGAACCATGGATAAACATCAGGCTTGTCAGTACAAAATAGGAACATTGTTGAGATTATCAATTTAGGGAAAACAGAAAATTATGAAACAAAAGATGTGCGAACTCAACCTTCTATGCTTCCTCTGAATTTCTTTGCACCAAGTGAATTTGTGGATATCATTTGTGATTTTCTTTAAAAAAAAGTGAAGATGTGGATATTATCTAATTCCTTTGTTTCTTATACCATTATGGTCACATTGGTTTAATTTCTGTTATTCTTTTTTCTTTTGTTTCAGTTAATTACTGGACTTATATGTCAATTTTATGCATGTATTAGTGATCCAATGGTGAAAGGATGGAATTTTTGCAAGTTTTGGAAGGCCATTGTAGTATGAAGGAGTTGTGGGTATCTTTTGGTATAATATGATTTAGCTTTTGCCTGTTGGTCAAACCCTTATGCTATGCTGGTTGCAGTTATATAGTTCCTGAATATAGCTTCCTTGATGCTAGAGGACTGGGGGCTTATGAAGGCAAGAAACTGGAAACCATTTCAGAAGTAATATTCTCTCTTTTTATTTTTAAATTCTGGCATTATATATGTAGGTTGTTACATTCAGATTTTGTTCAAGTCCAAGTACTCTACATATATTGGAATCAGAAAAATCATATACCGCCAGTAGGTGGAGCTAGGGACTAGAGTGTATTTCTGTATATATCATTAGTAGTTAATAATTACACCAAGCATTGGACCTATGATCAAATATCCAAGTAAAATTCCATATGTTGCTTTTCTAAGCTATAGCTATACTGTCAAAATGAAACCTCTCTTAACATGTGTTGATCCATCTTCATTTTCAAGCATCTATAGTTGCTAGTTTCAAATGGTTCAGGTATATGCATCGGACAGTCTCTCTCCGACAATTAAGCCTCCTCCCATAGATGACGGTACCCCAAATGAAAGCGTTTCTGATGTGTTTGTTCGAGTGACACAGCTCATGTCAATTCTTGAGACTCAGTACTCTGAGGACACCGTGATAATTGTCTCACCTGATTCTGACAATTTGACAATCCTGCAAGCTGGTCTCCTTGGACTCGACCTCCGAAGGTATATTCCCAATCTTAAGTTCCTGACATATACTCATCAAGGACTTTTGGACATGGCTTTAGACAAACACCTCAAATAATAATTGTGTATGACTCTTGTTCATCTGTTATTTCAGGCATAGTGATCTTTCATTTGCCCCTGGAGAAGTTCGATTTGTTGATGCAAGTAGCATACCTAAGTACAAACAACCAGCATCTGCTGTATATAAATGTTTAAACCCACCAAAATGTAACTAAAATAATTTCTTCAATGAATCTGCATGTACATCTGAATATCAAAGACATCAGTTCAACTGGGTCTTTGCACGTTTGGTATAAATATTTTTCATCGTTTTGTTCATACTCCTTGACGATTGATGAGATGAAAATCATATTTTTTTCTTGTTACCGTTACAGAATCCAAGAAAAATAATCCTGAATACTTTCTGCAGTTTGCTAGTTTTTGCCGTATACAAAGTGGCATATATGATGTAGAAGAAGAATTTGCAGTAGAATCTGTTGATGTCGAAAACTAGGGCAGCTGACTGACATTAAGAAAGTTAGATAATTTTGATATGCCTACAAAACAAACATAGAGATGAGATGAATTTTTCTCTAATAGTCAATCTATGCCTTAGCTTGAGGCTCATCTATGCTATGTAATTCAAATCCATCTTATTATAACCTTCAATGTTACAAGTTTCTTATATGATGTAGAAGAAGAATTTGCAGTAGAATCTGTTAATGTCGAAAACTAGGGCAGCTGACTGACATTAAGAAGGTTAGATAATTTTGATATACCTACAAAACAAACATAGAGATGAGATGAATTTTTCTCTTATAGTCAATCTCATGTCTTAGCTTGAGGCCCATCTGTGCTTTGTAATTCAAATCCATCTTATTATAACCTTCAATGTTACAAGTTTCTTATATGATGTAGAAGAAGAATTTGCAGTAGAATCTGTTGATGTCGAAAACTAGGGCAGCTGACTGACATTAAGAAGGTTAGATAATTTTGATATACTTACAAAACAAACATAGAGATGAGATGAATTTTTCTCTTATAGTCAATCTCATGCCTTAGCTTGAGACCCATCGGTGCTTTGTAATTCAAATCCATCTTATTATAACCTTCAATGTTACAAGTTTCTTATATGATGTAGAAGAACAATTTGCAGTAGAATCTGTTGATGTCGAAAAATAGGGCAGCTAACTGACATTAAGAAGGTTAGATAATTTTGATATACCTACAAAACAAACATAGAGATGAGATGAATTTTTCTCTAATAATCAATCTCATGCCTTAGCTTGAGGCCTATCTGTGCTTTGTAAATTAAATCCATCTTATTATAACCTTCAATGTCACAAGTTTCTTATATGATGGATATAGCCGTTCCTGAAATCCTTAGACTGCAAATTAATAAGTTATGAATGCTCATCGTCATTTATGAAATAAGTTATGAGAACTACTACATGGTGAGTGTATTATGAAATGCTGTTAGTTGATATTTAATACTTGATTTAATGTCTAAATTTAAGAGTGTATTGGTAAGATCACAATAACCGAATTAAATTAAGTTTCGGTGAATTTATTATGTTTTACAGGAAAATTAATCTTATTTGAAATAATAGCAATAGATTAAAACTTGTTTTTATTATAAAAAAAAAAAAAAAAAAAAAGTTATGAAAAAGAGAAAGCATCTTGCAAATTAATAAGGTTATTTGTTATGTTATAATAGATTGAAACTATTAATTAGATGGGGGTTGGTGGATGGGAGGTTTTATTAGGTGCATTACTCTCTTCAACAAACTACAAAAACAGCGGCATCTGACTGGAAATGGATTCCTCGACGGTGTGCAACCAGTAGGTTTGATATATAATATATATATATATATATAAATATATTGTTTTAGTTTGAAATTTTTTGATCGGTAATTTATACATTTTTACAAAATATGTTTAATTATCTATCTATACATTTTTGTTGTTTATTAATAGGCTAATTGAGAGACGTAGTTATTATCTCGCAAAGCATGTGGATTAATATATTCACCAACATCAGCATACGACATTAACGGCCATATTCCTACCTAAACCCAACGACATTAATTTAATTAATTAACATTTAATAAATATTAATCTGCCATTCTTTCTCAATTGTACCTTATGCAGTTGATCCACCAAATGCCAGAGGGAATGAAAATTTTTTTAATTGATTTTCATCTCACTAAAATTTCAATAATAATAATAATAAATTCTAAGAAATAAAAGATAATTTAGAAAATTTATTATTATTATTATGTATTCTTAATTTTGTGTTTAAACTCTTCGCTAAACCCAAATTAGCCCAACACCCAGACCCACTGAGAAAGAAGGCCCCATTAAACACTCATAAAAAAACGGCACCGTTTTGGTGTTCCTCGTTTGCCTTCTTCCCAAGGGATGGGAGAGACGCGAGCCAGAGAGATGTCTGCTATTGGGGTTCGCTTTTGATTTTTACTACATGAGACTGAGGCAGATTATATTATTTTTTATTAATTAAGAACTTTTTTTTTTTTTGTTTTAATTTTCATTAAGTTAATTACTTATTTTTAATTAAAAAAAAAAAATCAGTTTTAATTCATTTAGAACCTCAGTCTTTATAAAATTTATTTTCTTGCGTTGGACTGGATTCGTTTTACTCCGGTACGGACCGACAACGGCGGAGGCTTTTTTCTCGGTGGAATTACCATTATACCCTCACTCTCTCTCGACGCCGTCACTTGACGCCGCCTAACTCCCGTCAACCACCAGTTTCCGTACAGAACTGCCCCCTCCTCTCCTTTTCCCACACACACCTACCCCCCATTTCACCTCACCTGCTCCTGTCTCTCTCCTCTCTGCCAAAAGCTTTGCTTGCTTCTCTCTCTCTGAACTTCGCCTTTCTAAAATCTAGAGAACTGAGCCGGATTGCGTTTTACAATTCGGCTCCACCGGTACTCGCATGAGAGAGTCGAGTTCGATTTGGGGACTATGATTCTTTGGTCATGCATTTGAAATGAGGATGTAACCTTTCTTTTTCTCTCTAGGGTTTTCAGTATTCCTCCCTCTTCTTCTTCAATGGCTTTGAGAGGTGTCGATTTCAAGTGGTTAGTTACACTATTTTATTGCAGTGGGTTTTACATAGGTTGATACAGTTTTATATCAGTATGCATTTTAATTTTATACATGCCCATCCGTGTGTTTTATGGATGTTAACTGTATAAAATTTGTATTGAGACTGATGGATTTCTAATGGAAAAATGGATTTTTGCAGGTATGATGGGTTCTTCTTATCGATGCTCGCAACAAGTGTGTATCCTTTTAGCTTGATAGCGTTGAATTGAATTGATATTTTTAAGCTGACACTTGTTGTGATTTTTCTTTTTAGCTAATCTGATATTGTTTTCAACTAAGTAGTCGTAATGTGCGGGTTTCTCTCTATTCTCACTGAAAGACTTTATGCTTTAGTTGTTATAAGCGCATATGACCATACATATTTTGATTTGAATCTCGATCCTTGTTTAATTCTCTTAGGTTGGTAAGAAAATGTTGGAGAGTATGACTTTTAACATGTTTATCTTTGCAGTTTCATAATTCAACCCCATCCGTCTTTCAGGGTAAATTATAAGGGGTCCTTTGAGGAATTATAATTATAATTGCGGTTGTTATTTTTAAAAGTAATAATTCTGTTCTGTCTCTTCAACAAATTTAAATGATTGTTAAATATATTCCATATTTCATGTGCTAATCATGTGGCTATAAAATACAAAAATAACAACATAGTAAGCAATGTATTTGAAAGAAACATGAAAAATATGCTCGAGTTTCAGTTCAGATGACAAAAAAGTAACAGTGACAGTAGAGAGTATGCACCAGCGCTTATAGTGAATAGGAATCTAAACCAATGGGTATTTTTTCTTTCAAATTATTGTAACAGTAATATGACAACTTTTGGACAATAATGGACTACTATAAGTGTGCTTGTCCCATGTAATTTATCTTTTCTTTTATTGAGGTCGCAGAGTGGAGCAATCAGTTCAGGAACTAAGTTTCTTTAACAACTTTGCTATTAGAATCATTGTTGCCATCAACTGGAAGCGCTATCATCTTTGTACATACCCATTGCACATATGGATTGTGGTAAGTTGAGCTCAAAAGCATTTAAGACTGGTTAATCATCTGTTCTTTTGGCTTGAATTTCAGGAAGTTCTGCTTATGAAATTCTTACCTGCATTGTTTCAGGTTGATTACACTACGGTGTTTGTTTTCCGCTTGCTGATGTTCATAGATAATGGACTTGCTGCAGGAATGGGCTTGTAAGTCTTAAACTTAACTTTTATATTGGTTATTGCATTAACCAGTTTTGAATGCTTTTGAGTTTATTCACTTGATAGATATTTAAGACTCATGGCAAGTGAATGCGAAAGCATTTATTCTAGCCAGAATCTTGGGGACTTGAAAGATATATTGATAGATCTGTAAAAATTTGTATACAGGTTGCACCTCCTTGGTGCTCTTGAATATTTTTCACGTTTTATTTAAAAGCAAGGTCTTAACTTTAACTTGTGAGGTAACAGTTGGTTTGATAGTAAGATTTATTGCTGTTTCACGACTGAAGTCTACTGGTTCATTCCAATTTGAACTTCAGATAAAGTACTTCAAAGGAAGAGCCTATAAAAAAAAGTTATGTCCATATTTTCTTCATCAATCTGGTAAAGGCATTTAGCTTTAGGTTAGAAATTAGCAAATCAATGTGATGTAGGAGAAAAAGAATTTGAGAAAATTTATTAGGAATCAAGACTAGAGATCTCGGACCTCAATAATCAAATCAACAACTCAATTTTTGAATAATAATCATATGAATAATCTACTAAATAATTATGTTAGAATACCATATTTTATAAGTATTAGAGTCTATCGAGGAATTCTCTAAGTAGGAAAGCAAGCTAATTAATCGGAAATAATAATGTTATGCCATTAATAAGCCTATAGACACTAGTTCTAAATAAACTAAGTACCTAAATGGGACATAAACATTACAATTGCATAAATATATTTTGTTATTGAAATATGCCCACTTTAGAATCTTCCTATTTTGTATCACAATGTTATTGCATTCTAGAGTTCTAGCGTTTTGCCGGATCTCCGTCAACTGGAGTGTTGTTGCATAACTTTATCTGCAATTAATGATTCTACTCTAGCTCAGCTGCAGGAAAATGCAACATGGTTACTTAATTTTATGCTGTCATTTGATTTGCAATTTACATGATCAACTGTTCCTATTATTTACTTTTTTTATCTGCGGTTCCAGAAAGCTTTCTTATTTGGCTGGGTAATGCCTGATTATATCTTTACTTGTATGTTTTCAGAGATTTTGGACCGCAGCAGAGATATGCTCGTTTTTGCGGGAGAATGGTTGTTCTTTCAATCCTATCTCTGCTTCTTTATCCATTTCTTTGGGCCTGGACTATAATTGGTACCTTGTGGTTTACAAGTGCAAGAGATTGTGTAAGTATTTTATATTTCATACTTTATGTGAAATATTTGTTTTGCAAATGTGGTCTTATTGCTGGAGGTAATGTTTAACGTTGACAGCTACCAGAAGAAGGTCAAAAGTGGGGTTTCCTTATTTGGTTGCTTTTCAGCTACTGTGGGCTTCTTTGCATTGCTTGCATGTCTATGGGCAAGGTTAGTATCTTTTGCTGTATGCCTTGTGTCATTTTTCATTGGATCCAATGATGACTAAGTAATTTGAATTTGGCATGTATAGTAGTGAACATGTTTCCACTGTTAGTGCTTATATAAAATAATCTAATTTGCCTACCACCCTATATGTTGCAATTTTTTTTTTCTTTTTTTATCATTGTTAGGTGATCCTGCTTATATTTTTTCTTTTGAACTTATCTTTGTCAGTGGTTGACACGAAGACAAGCACACATGCATCGTGCTCAGCAGGGAATTCCTATTTCAGAATATGGGGTAAGCTCTAGTATCTCTTTCTTCTTGAGTATTATTTTTTCTATTTCCAACACAAAAGCAACAAAATAAGCAATGCTGGCACGGGTCATTGCAATTAATCGTACTTTGTCAAGTTGGTTATAAATGATCCTTTACCTTAATTAAGGAAAGTTAAAAACTCTACAAGGTCTTTGATAGGATACTTTTGACACCAAACAAGCAGCACCATAAGCTTAGTGACTTACATCCTTAGAAATTTTTTTTTCAGAATTATCCACCGCTTATTTTTTATGGTTCCCATTACTACTGTTATTATCATCCAGGTTTTAGTTGACATGATCCGGGTACCAGATTGGGCATTTGAAGCAGCAGGCCAGGAGATGAGAGGCATGGGGCAAGATGCCGCTGCATTTCAACCTGGTCTCTATTTGACCCCAGCTCAGGCAAGGACATACGTAAATAGACATAAAGATATCACGACTTCTTGGTGTTTGAGAGTAATTTTGCTCATAAAAAATGACTTAGAAAAAGTGATGCTGGAAATTTAATAAACTTTAGATGTAGCCTGGCATTTTAAGTAATAATTTTAGACATTTAAGAAAATACAAGATGTTAGAAAAAGTTTTAAGCTTGGACTCCCTCCCATTCCTGTTGTTTATCAGATACATGCATGAGCAAGCGCACACATGAATGTACGCACAATTAGCTTTGTGCATGTGCTGGTATCTGGTTTCTTATAACAATGTATCAGATATCACCACATATAGGGTCGTGTTAGTTATAAGTCTTCCATGCCATTTTTAGTCTCTCAAACGAGTGTTTCCTTTGAACAGTTTTATGTCTATACAAGGGGTGGGAACAGGCAAGTTGAAGTAGAGTTCATTTTATATTCCTGCACTGCTAAAAATTAGGGCTAGGAAGAATTAAAGTGTGGTGTGGAGGCAGGGTGGGGATGGATATATCTGTTTAATATTGTTTGACCTTTTATAGGTTGAAAAACTATTTAAAGATTATATTATCCTATGTGATTATAAACAGCATTTCATTATATTCTGAATATTATTGGAGAATTTTGAGAAAAAAATAATACTGAAGTCGTAAATGGTATGTATCCAAATACATTTAAGTTTATATGTACATGTATCCCAGTCAAATTTAATAATTTAAGACTTTTTCTATATTTGGATTATAGTTTGGGCTGGGGGGGACCAGTGAGTCCTGTCCTAATCCAACTCAGACATGTCAGCATTGGCAGGGGATCATGGGGTGGATAAAATTCACCCTTTACAGGTGAAATTGTTATCCTTGTTAATCTTTATGCTGATCTGTGGGTCTTGTTTTGGTTGCAGAGAGAAGCAGTGGAGGCTCTGATTCAGGAACTTCCTAAGTTCGTG
The DNA here is from genome assembly GCF_000150535.2 of Carica papaya. The sequence continues at coordinate 855,086 of NW_019014568.1, forward strand.
CTGAAGGCTGTTCCAACCGAGTGTAATGAATGCCCCATATGCTTAGAAGAGTTTCATGTTGGAAATGAGGTTGGTTTTTCTATGCAAAGTTGCAAACTATTACCATTTTTTTACTTTTTTCTCATTTGGCCTTGTAACATTTGTCATGTTATAAAAAATTTGCCTTCCTGAAACAGAAACTTCTTTATGTTTTAACTGACTGAACTACATTCCAACTATCTAGTTGGATTGTCCTCTAATGCTTGTTTGCTCTAAAGAGAGCCCTTTACTCCGAATACACTTGGAGTTTCAAATTGAGCTTTTGCAATTTGATGAAGTGGTCAGATTGAGAATAACAAATCTGGAAAGTTTTTTCTATAAGGATTTCTGCCCTTGACTTAACATGCCCAAGCACTAATAGATTGACATACCTTATGGTAATGGAACATAATCACAATTTGCATTCTAATATGTGAATGTAGGTTCGAGGCTTGCCTTGTGCTCACAATTTCCATGTACCCTGCATTGATCGATGGCTTCGGCTAAATGTGAAATGTCCTCGGTGTCGTTGCTCAGTCTTCCCGAACCTGGACCTTAGTGCCTTGTCAAACCTCCGGAGTGCTGATTCTGAAAGATCGTCTGCTAGTGCCGGTGTTGCGACGGCAACCCGATATGTGAGAAGCCAACCTTCCAGCCAGAGTTATCTGTTGAGATTGCAGGGCTTTCTTCGCCCAGTTCGTACGGAAAATACTGGGGCACCCAGTGATTCAGATATTGCTTTGGAAACTGCTGAAAATGGAGGTAGTGTTGCTGCTGTAACTCATGATCCTGGTGGTTCGGAGTCATTTCCTTCTGTTGGTCAATCCATATCCATCTCTCAACAACGCTGAAATAGTGCAGAGCTGTTTCTTGGAGTCTTGCTGACAAAATTACAAAACTTTCTGACACAGCTGAGAGAAGCTAATATGAAATTGTAAATGATTTTGCATAATGCTTTTGTCAGTGTCTTCACTGTAACTGAAAGATTAATCAAACCCAAAAATCCCCATAGCTGGTGGTGTTCTGAGAACAAATACGGTAACAATACCTTGTGTATTTGGGAACAAGTAGAATTACGCAACTTTCTCTCTCTGTTACTCTGTTTGAAATATTGAATACATCAAAAATAGGAGAATGATGTCGAATGCCCATTTCCATGGAGTTGTAGATTCAATGCTGAAAATTATTACCCAGTACTGGCTTTTTGTTGGATTTTTAAGCTGTTTTTTCTCTTCATACCCTTTATTTATATTTGAATTTTTATCCTAAAGCAAGACATTTTCAATGTAATGGAACTCTACATACAGAAAAGTAGTTTTTGGAAACTTGAGTGGTGTCAGAATGCTCAAATAACTCGGTACATGAAGAAAATATAGTGCAAGAATTTCTGGTTCACTTATTTTAGGTAAAATGAGAATTTGGTACTTGCTTTGCAATTTTATACTCCACTTGCATGTTTAGAGTGATTTGGTTCATTCATTCACCAACTTAAAGTGGCTGGATGAAGATAGCCAATCATATTATTTTGCACAATCTGTGCAACTTAAAATTTAACAACGACAACGATTTAACACTGTAAAATTCTTCTCTCAAAATAATCAAATTTTCTGTAATTTTATATGCACACTGCAAATAAAACTGTTAAAAAAACAAAAAATCAAGAGTGGGTCCCATGTAATGTAAGCAAATGGCGGATCCGGATAATCCATTCCTCATTTTTAAGCCCGACAGTGGTGATTCTATCCACTCTGTATCAAAAACTCTTCTTCTCAAAATGCCTCTCTCTCTTCTCTTTATCAGAACTTGACAGACATGGCGGTGCCAAATGCTTCATGGGGCATTGGCCAAGCAGTATCAGCGCCCCACTTCTTTAGGCCCCTTTGTTCTATTACTACCTCTACCAACAAGTCTACCAATTTCGGTTTCTTCTTCGGTTCCCCGTCTTCTTCTTCTTCGATTATTAGGAACCGGAAGAGCTCAACTTTGTGCTGCCATGGAAACCAGAACAACAATGACAGCAACATCAGCTCTTGTGTTGACTGGGATTGGAATAGATGGACCCGCTATTTCTCCGAGGTTGAACAAGCTGAGAGCTTCGCTTCTGTTCTCAAGGTACTTCCTGTTTCTTTATGAAGTTTGTAAACTTGTAATTTCCATTTAACTTGGTTATTTATATATTCTTAATTTCCATATAATTGGTTATAGTTGCCTAAATTTAGGTTAGCGTTTCAGTTTCCTTTCTATTTTGGGATTTCCTTCGGCGACGGAGGGTGCCACTTGCAGGCATTACTTAATTAGATGATAGACTTTTGGTCTATTAGGGATTTTCCTGGCGAAAATTGGCATAAATAAATTTAAAGGGTTGATTGGCATAGCTAATTGGTTTTACCAAAAGTAAGTTTCTAAGCTCTCTGAGAACTTAAAAAATATGGTGTTATGTCTTGCAATAACATTTTCTACAAGCTGGAGGGATTGTCTTTTAGAAGGTTTTTAAGTTTAGCAGAATAAGCTGGTGTTTTTTTACCAATTAGTACTATCCTTAAATTTGAATATTTCAAGTTTTAAGAAACATATTTTTTTTTTTCAATTATTATTGTTTTTAATCAAACAGGTTAGCAGCTAAAAAGCTTATAAACTCCTTTGATTCAACTAAACCCAAACAACCCCTTAATTTCATAACATATCTCAATAATAATCGAGGAACTTTAGTATATTTTGTTGTTTTGTTGTTTCTTTGTCCTAGTATGTGGCTTGAATGAGTTCATGACGCATTGAAAATATGCAAGTTTAAGCTTATGCTTCATTTAGTTACAAACTTGGAGCAATTGTGGAAATGAGAATGGAGATTGTAGTTTATTGGAAAAGTAAAAGCCTTTTCACTTGCATTGAAGAAAATCACTTTTTATATTATTCAAGTGGTAGAGGTTTTCAGAGTGCATGAATTTGCTACTTACCTTAACTAATTTCTATCTTTCATGCAGCATGACTTCATTACTAGCAGTGAGAATTTGAAACATATACCTGATCTGGAAACCATTTTCCGTACATTTTGAGGAATTTTTCATCATCTTTATCACTTGTGCGTTCTCATTCTGGGGGTGAAAGTAATTATAGAAGGAATTGAAATCACCATAAAGAGAATATCCGTCCTCAAGTTTGTACAAACACAATTTTCCATGCCCTTTGTTCTAATTGCTTCTATTATTTGCAGTTTCAACTTGAAGATGCAATTGAGAAAGAAGACTTCCAAGAAGCAGCAAAACTGAAAATGGCTATTTCAGAAGCTTCCTCAAAGGACAGTGTAGCAGAAATCATGTCTCAGTTGAAGGTTAGTTTGTAGATGAGCTCCTTGGAAGTTGAACCTTAGATGCTTTAAATTCTGGTTACTAATATATTCTCTTCTTCTGCAGATTGCAATAGATGAAGAGCGGTACCATGATGCTTCAAGATTGTGTAAAGATACAGGAAGTGGATTGGTAATCTTCCTATCTTCATCTACAGGGCTCATTTGGGTTTCAGTAACCTGGCTTGGCTTGAGAGGAAAATTTGATGTTAGCCTCAAAACTGTATTTGGAGCATGGATCTAGAAATTTTTTAATAGGGTGAAATAACTAGTAAAGAAGATTTAGACACAGTGAAATAAGGTTTCAAGGATAGAAAATAAAGAAGAAAAAAAAAATCCAATCCACAATTACACAGATTGGTAGCAACCACAACCACATGAATGTCAACCACGGGAGAATCAATTATGTGGAGGAGTTAGTTGTTGATGACCGCTTGGTGAAGGAGAACGAGCAGTTGAGAGGAGTCAAAGATTTCTTCAGCAGGTTATACTATGAGGATTTCACTTGGAGGCCTAAGTTGAGTGACCTGGATTTTATGTCCCTAGATTATCAAAGTTGTGAATCTCTTGAGAGAAAGTTTTCCAAGGAGAAAATTTTAGAGGGCCTCATGCAATATAGATAGTGGGGTTTGGAATGTGGATGTGTTGCAGAACCTCAATGATAGGGCAGTTGGGAATTTACTTCAGCTTCTCTCTAGTGTTCAGGTGAATTCGGATGGCGACAAATTTTTGTGGAAACCCAAGAAAGATGGACAATTCACTGTAAAATCTTTTTATGAAATGCTGATGGGTAGTAATGAACCTGGGTTGGAGGATCTCCCCTTTAAATAGATATGGGAAGTACAAGCTCCGACAGGAATTGTTTTTTTCGATTGGGAGGTAAGGAGGGATTGCATTCTGACTATTGACAACATGATGAGGAGGGACAGAGTGATGGTTAATGCGTGTTACTTATGTAAACAAGCGACTGAGACTTGCAATCATCTCCTTTTATGGGTGTCTTATAGCATAGAAGTTATGGTTTATGGTCTATAGTCTCCTGGGTATTAGTTGGGTTGGGGTGGGTTTAGTAAAGAAGGAGATCTGGGTTGGGGGGGTGGGGCAGGGGGGTGGTTGTAAAAAGAAAAAATCTATAAAACTTATTCCTTTCACAATATTTTAGGTGGTGTAAAAAGAGAGAAATAGGAGAGATTTTTTGGTGCCATAGCATTTATATATTGACTATACTTTTTATCTTAAAAAAAAGCTCCTGGACCTGGTGGTTTTAAAATGGACTTCCTTAAGGAATTTTAGCATGTGATTAAAGATGACGTTATTGAGTTTTTTAATGAGTTTCATGAGTCTATTTTGTACATTAGATGTTTAAACTCTACTTCTCTGGTTCTTCTTTCTAAGGGAATGACAAACATCAAGGATTTCAAACCTATCAATTTAGTAGGAAGTGTGTATGAGCTCATTGCCAAAGTCTTGGCAAGGTGAATTGCTAAGGTGATGAGAAGGTGGTGGGTGAGAGTCAACATGCTTTTGTGGCGGCCAGACAGATTTTGGACGCAGCCCTTTTTGCAAATGAAATTGTGGATGAACTAGTTCAGAAGATATGGGGGGTGTCCTATGCAAACTATATATGTAGAAAGCCTATGATCATGTGAATTTGGCATTCTTGATTATGTGTTGAAGCGATTGAGTTTTGGGAAAAAATGACACAAATAGATCAATTCTTGAATTTCTATGACTTTTTTTGCTGTTATGGTTAATAGGTGTCCATAATATTTCTTTAGAGCATGCAAAAGTCTTAGGTAAGGGTATTTTTTATCTTTTTACTATTTATCATTATAATGAAAGCTCTCAATAAAATACTTTTGAGAGCTATATAGCTTGAGATGTCTTAGGGATTAAAGGTGGGCGATGCTGAGCATACAGAGGAGGTAAATCATTTATCTTTTGCTGATGATACTTCGCTGTTAAGCGAACCAAATGAGAGGCTCTTCTTCATTTCAGATGCATTTTGCTGAGTTTCCAGGTACTTTATGGCCTCAATATTATCCTAAGCACGTCTGAGTTGGTGAGATTGGGTGATGGCAAGGATTTAATAGGTTGACTAGGATTCTGGGATGCAGAGTGTCAATCTAC
>NW_019014568.1:871112-912317 GCF_000150535.2 Carica papaya
TAGTTGGAAAAAGTCATTTATCTCTCACATTATAGATGTGATATAGCATATACATTAATCTTGTGAGACAGTACATGCATGATCCCCATGAGACTCATTTACATGTTGTTTTCTGCATATTACGATACCTGAAATCTGCACCAGGAAAATGTCTGCTCTTTTCTAAGTATGGTTACTTTAAAATAAAAAAATTTACAGATGTTGATTGGACTGGTTCCCAAATGATAGAAGATCAACTATAGGTAGCACACTTGCAGAAGGCAATTTAGTTACATGGAAAAGTAAAAAACAAAGTGTGGTTGCTCGCTCCAGTGCTGAGACAGAATATAGAACAATGGCTCAAGGAATATGTGAAGTACTATGGTTGCAAAAGCTAATGAGGGAGTTAAAACTGCTTAGAGATGAGAAACTATCCTTCTTTTGTGATAATAAAGCTGCAATTAATATTGCTCATAATCCAGTTCAACATGATAAAATAAAATACATTGAGATTGATCGACACTTCATAAAAGAGAAGGTGGTTGGTGGCTCTCTATACTTATATCATGTATTTTTTGGTAACCAGGTGACTGATATTTTTACTAAAGGATTGTACAACAAATCTCTTCAGAACCTAATTTGCAAGTTGGGCATGTGTGATATCTTTGCGCCAACTTGAAGAGGAGTGTTGATAAGGATTTCATGATAAGTAGAATATTATATTATTTAGAGTTCTAATAATATAATTATATGTTATAATTAGAGTTCAAATAGAATAAGAATAATCAGTTTATATATATTTTTTAAATGTAAATAAAACATGTAATAAAAATTAGTAGTTTATTTTTAAAAAAAATTTAATTGAATAACACACCTGCCTTCTTTTCCTTCTCTCTACACGCCTTCTATATTTCAGAATCCCAAAACTTGAGAACTACTGAGACAAATAGATCCCTTGCCTGTGTTGTGGAGGGCTTGCTATTCACATTTGTGGAATGCAAACAAGAAGTTTCTAACAGAAATTTTGGTGATACAGTATGAAGGATAATTGCTTTCGCATATTCCTAAAAATATAAGCTGGAGATGCTTAAATTACACATGCAATCATTCACATGCAAGCACGTATTTTCATTCTTTCATGCCATGCTTTGTTGTTACTGCAATTATAAGCTTCTCCATTATTTTTGCCAATTTTACAGCTGATTTATCCAAATAAAGCATTATATATCAACATTATAATGTGTCCACCTGAATTAAGAATGATAGTGGAGCAAGATGAGCGTGGATTACTCCCCTCACATCTGTGCCACACCTATAGTGAGGGAGTTCACTCTCTACCTAATATACTCTTCTTTATGTCCTCCCAACAGTAGCCTCATTCAGTGTTATTGAATATTGCACGGGTGGATCAAGACTGTAAATTACATGCAGACTACCAAATTCTAACTGGAAACCACAAATCACTGATTATGCTGTCTTCATGCTCTTAGTTCTTCTTTCTATACTTTTTTATAATATCTTTATTTAGTTTAATTCTTATTTGTAGACTATTCGGTAACTGAAAAAAACTAATAGGCAACTAAATGAAAAATCTTTATTTTAATATACATGTTTATTTGACAATCTTCTGCGAATTTTTGTGCACGGCATATCATCATTCAACTATTATTATGTCCACATGAGTATTACTTATTAACTGTACTTTCTTTGGATAGGCACCTTAGAAGTACCCCCTAAGATCAACTGCCTCAAATTGTTGTAGATATCCTGTTAGTTTCATCAATTGATCTTTTTAGACTTTTTGGACTCTCAGTTCATTGTAAAGATCTCAATGTCCAGGTTGCAAGTTACAAAGGCCAAGGAAGAATAGCTGAATTTGGTTTCCAAAATCCCCAATGGGTAGATGGCGAGCTTCTACAACTCAATGGCAAGGTAATGAAACTTTTCAGCATCTATGCTAGCAGCTGTTCTAGGTACAAGCCCACCCTTAATGGCCACTGATGTTTTGTTCTTTTGTTTTTTAACATGTTTTGTCTCTGTTGATGTCCTTTTAGGGAATGGGACCATATGTCAAGGGTGCAGACCTTGGTTTCCTTTACATCGTCCCCGAACAGAGTTTCCTTGTGCTGTTCAACCGTTTAAGACTACCAGACTAAGTCACTTTAATACTGTTAAGGGTTTTACCTGACAAGAGCTCAAGCATTATGACACGATGGTTCTTATCTGTCCACAATTATTAGGGTACATCTTTTGGTGTTCCATTTGATTTTCCTTTTCTCATCTGGTGGTGGGAGGCTGGTGTTTGGCATTTTTCCTTCTATGCCCTTTTTACATCTGAGTTTTCTCCTTCTCTCTCCCGCTTTTACTGACTGTGTATATTGTTTGTTTGTTTTTGAGAATTTAGCAAATAAACCTAGCAAAGTATAGCATTATGGCTTTATTTCCTTTATAGGTTGTATAGACGTATACTTTATGATGTGAAGTTCTTTATACACTTGTAATAGGATCTAAAGGCTTGCATGATATGCAGGTCTTTCTTAAGTTGCTTTTCTGACAATAATTTTTTAGTATTCTTATAGCCGGATCTTTTTGTCATAAATCCCCATTTTGTGCTTGATGGATTCTCCTGTTGCCAGTTCTATTCACCTTTCTGTTCCATTATAATGAAAGTTCAAGCTCAAAACTTTTGTTGACATACCAGTTTTGCTCGTGTGATTGTCTAACAACAGCTGTGAAGATCATCGATTAGATTGATAAATGGCCCTACATATGAAGCTTAGAAGTGATCAATATTGAAGAAGTGTGCATAAAAATTTCCAGTTGTCCTAAAAAGTAAAGAGAGGCAAAGAATGGTGGTGGGTTTCTTTTTGTTAATTTAGCCATTGAAGGCAGATTTGATTGCATAAAATCCTTAACATGAACTGGGATAGAAAGCAAGTCGGGGATGCTTTACATGGGTGTTTTAGGTATATTTCTTTTGAAGCTTAGAACTTAATTTGTTCGAAGAGATGAGCAAGGTACTCTTGCAATGATATTTTCATTATAGAGTTAACAATTTCAATTTGACTGAGATGACTTCGTATTACTGTGTTTTGGTCCCATTGTAGAACCAACAACTTGGATTTCATGTTGTAGTTTAGAGACATCAAGGCTTGTATTATAGAGCTAATGAGATGTATATATATATATATATATATGTGTGTGTATGTATGTATATTTTGTTTCTGGCATATGGTGTTGGAAGGAATCTTTGTAGCAGAAGATGAAGAAAAGTTGAGGGAAGAATTTGTAGCTTTATGGTGATAAAAGAATAGCCCACTCATAAAGAAAACTCAAAAGAACTTTCACTGTTAGAATCCTTTGACACCTTTCTTGGACGTTATGACTTTTAATTTTTGTTTTGTATTGTCTTTTCTTTCTTTGTTTCTTTTCTTTTTGGCAAACACCACCATTCATATAATTTCCAAAAAAAAAACAAAAACAAAATCACAAAATCAGAAACTCCTTAGAATCTAAAGTTGCTTGGTATTTATTGTGTTTATATTTATTATTCATAATTTCTAGTATATGATGCAAATTTGCTTCAACTCATTTGTCCTACTTTTAAAGTTTAGTTTTAAAAATATGATAACAAAAATATTCCAACAAAAAAAATTATTTACACAATATATGTTGTGGTTAATTAAAAATTAAAGTTTATTTTTATATTTAAAAAGTTTAAATAGATAACTCCTATATACATTATCAACATTATTTTCATATTTACAAGTTACACAGTGCATAATTTGTAATTAATTAAAAATTAATATTAATATTTATTATATATACTTTCACGATAATTTTATTTTTATATTTAAAATCTGAATATATAAATTTAAAAAAAAAATAAGAAAATATCATGAACCATTTTTTATATAAATAGACACCTTTTAAATAATTTAAAACGAAAATGATAAATATTGTTTTAGTAAAATATATTGAATTTTAGTAATTATTATATTGGCAAGAAAATTTAATTTTTTAATCCTTAGTAAAAATAGTTATTTAATTAAAGATATGTATGAAATCTATAAATTTAACTTAGGTATATATTAATAAACTTTAAGGTTAATAAATATTAATAAATAAATAAATACTTTCCTAATTAGTAAATGTAACCAAAGAAATAAAAAAATTCCCCAAAAAAAAAAAAAAAACACGCTCTCTTATTGAGGAAGAAAAGAGGAAAAGTGAAGTGTCATTAGACTAAGCATTTGATCTTGTACATCAATATCTTTATATTCACCAAAACCAACGAATCATACACCGCCATATCATCTATCCCATGACGTGGCTATATTTTAATGGATATTATAATATGAGCGAATAAACATGTATGTATTTTCCCAATACTCCCGTAGTTTTGAGTAAGAAATTAAATATGCCACGTGTTCGTGGGCCCACCATCAAAGACACGCAATTAAAGTCTCCTGCTTTTCTTTTTCTCCTTCTCCTCCTTAAATCCCGAGAAAGAGCAAGAAATTAATGGAAACTAAAACCCAAACCCCAACCATGAAGAGATCATCTTCATCCAACTCCGATGCTCACACTCAACTCGACTCCCCCCATTCCCCTCTCCGTTTCCACTCACCTCTCCGATCCGACCAAGGTGACCCTCCGGAGACCCCACCTTATGTCTCTCCGGTCGGCTCGCCGGAGAAGCCTCCTCCGGACAACTCCAAGGCTATAGTAGCCGTCAACAAGTCCACTCAGTTCACTCCCTCCCCGTCTCCGTTGCAACCGCGTCTGCCAGAAAATGCTGCGGCGGCTGCCAAGTCTCCGTCGCCGGTGGTGTTGTTCAATCGAGCGGTGAGAGAGGATGGCCCCCAAGGAACGACGAAAGTGGGGCCAGCATCCGTCGGTGGATCAGGTTCGATGAATTCGATTCTGAGGAGGTCGAAAATGGGGGAGACGGTGAAGATGGCCGCCTTAGGTTTTAGGTTAAGCGAGTTTGTTTTGTGCCTTATTTCGTTCTCTGTTATGGCCGCTGATAAGACGCAGGGATGGAGTGGGGATTCCTATGATCGCTACAAAGAATACAGGTTTGTTAGATTTCTCCTCTGTTATTCTCCATTTTTTTCTTTTTGCTTAATTTGTTTTTTCTGGTCAGTACTGTCCATTTCTAGAGTTAAGATGGTAATGAATAATCTTGACGTTGTCCAAAACAAGAGGTAAAATTTTCTTCTCCTGTTATGATCTTTAAATTAAGATTTATAAAGATTATTGATTAATGCTTAAGACTCTTTAGGAGTACAGACTTGACCAGTTTCATTCATGAGAAATTATTAAACACGAAGTAAAGTTGAAAGGCCCATAAATTTTGATACACTTCATCTTTTATTTTCATACTTTTTATAGAAAGTTAATATAAACTTACTGGAATTTCATTGCATTAATGTTGCTTGATCAAGGGCTAAGTTTAATTTCAATGTCCTAATCCGTGCAGAGCAGTTTGTTTTTGTTCTCGTTTTTTGTATTTCACTTTTCATCTTTTTCATTCTTTAATGAAGGTAATGGAAGTTTTTTGTTTGTAGGTATTGTTTATCTGTCAATATTATTGGATTTGTATATTCTGGATTCCAAGCATATAGCCTAGCGTACTATATGGGCAAAGGAAAGCATTTGATCCACCAGCACCTCTGTCGTCCGTTCGATTTCTTCATGGATCAGGCAAGTTCTTCAACTTTACACCTTTTAACAACACCACTGTATCCATATAGATTCAATGTTTGTTCAAATGGGTTTGTCTTAAAAACTATACCATTTGACATTGGAGTCTAACGTACCAATTCATCTGATACTTGTTTATGGCAGATGAATATTGAACTTTTCTGTTGGCAGTTCTCAACTCTAATAATATCCTTCTTCTGCACATGACTGATTGGCTATATTGGCTTCAGTTTTGAATTGGCATGGCTTTCGACACCATTGTCTTATATACTATTTGAGAATCGAATCAATTGGAATCAATTCTGCTTGAATCAAACACCTCCCGCTGCTTTCTGTAAAATATAAAGCTTGGACCTGCCCAACTTGCAGTTACCATATGTTTTTTTTGAGCTAATGCTCAAACCCACCATACAGTTTACTATATTGCTACCTGCATTTTGCAGATAGTACTTGTTTTTTAAGTGAAAGCAGTGTTAAACTGAGTGCTGGGGGTCGAAATTTTTTATCATAACAGAAACGAATTGGATCATTTAGTTGTTTGCTGAGCTGGTATCATTTGTTTATAAAACAGATACTGGCATATCTATTGATATCGGCCTCATCTGCGGCAGCCACACGAGTTGATGATTGGCAATCTAATTGGGGGAAAGATGAGTTCACAATAATGGCTAGTGCTTCAGTTGCAATGGCGTTTTTGGCTTTCGTTGCCTTTGCCATCAGCTCCCTCATCTCTGGTTACAGTCTTTGTACTCGCGACTCAATGTGATCTCCGGTGTTTTTTAGGTTGGTAAGAGGAATGTGAATTGCTATGTTGATGATGAAAATCAATTTTATTTTTGTACAGAAATATATTTTTAAAACCAAAATTTTCTTTTTATAAATTTTTCCTTTATAATAATGTAAGCATTATCTAGGTTTGTAAATTTCCAATAAAATTTATATAAAAAAAAGTATTTTACTCTGTTATCAAAATTGGAGTCTCTTAATTTTGAGTTTTGGTCTTAATAGCAGTCTCATCATATTTTTAGTAAGACCTTATCCATAGCCCACCAGCCCAATATATAAATAATATTAGGGTACCTTAAAATGGATTTCATAAAATGTTTTTCAATTTATCATACATTACAAATATAATTTTTTATATAACATGAAAATTATTTAATTATTGGTAAATAAAGTTGATATGGGTAATAAACCATGCATGGATTAAAAACATTAAAAATAACAAATTAAAAAATAAATATAAAAATCACATGCAATTATGTACATCGCACGGACCATACACAATCCAATCACACACACGAATTCTTCATCACTGTCTCTGCCACCACACCAACTCTAATGCTTGTGCACTACACCGCACAAACACGACAACCTCCGGTCCACAATGTCCCTTTACCTCCTCCTCTCCTCTCTTTTAATGCTTCCTAGCAACCTAATTTTTTATATACATATATTAATCAAATATCTTACATATACATACATATATGCCTAATATGTATATGTGGGTCATTATAAATTATTATAGTTTAATTTGGGTTACTGTTTTTTTTTTTTAACTATTACATCAATTTTTTAAATTATAAACTACTACTAAAAAATTTTAAAGGTTAAATGAGAAAATTTTAGGCTTCTATTTATCACAGATTCATAAGATCTATAAAAATATATTGAAATATGATTAAAGAATAACTAAAATGTTATTGACAAAAGATAAATTCTATTATCTTATTCGGCTGTTCGATACATTTATATATACATGTGCATATTGTAATTGTAATACGTGTTCATAATTCTTAATAGCTTGTATTATAATCTATTTTGCTATAAATTTAAGTTTAATGGTAATATAATGTGTATGAATTATAATTATTTATATCATAATGGATTTAGAAAAATTTGGTCGTACAAGACAAATTTAGTGAAGAAGAAATTACCAATTGGTTTGCTTTTGTAAAACATGAAGGTATTATAATTAAAAATTAGTTATTTATAAAACAAAAGTTAGATCAATTATTACTTAACCTTTTTTTTCTGCAATCTAAGAATATAGTTGGTTCTATTTATTTTAGATTAATTATTACATAGACATTTGAAATAATTATCACCGTTTGATTTTTTTACTTTTATTATTATACTAATTGATACAAACTTAATGCAGAGTACACTTTTCTATTGATGATAGTGTAGAATATATATATATATATATATATATATATATATGTATATATATGAATTTAGTATTACATTTCAAGGAAATGAGATTGTACTTATATAACCCTAGACACTGGTCGAAAGAAGAAGCTATCGAGCCAATATATTTCCTTTCGTCTGGATCAAGTGACAAAATGATCGTTAATTTAGATACAAAGTAAAAACTGTAGGCCTATGAGACGAGATTGATTCAATTACAAAATTAAAAGGTCCAAGAACTAAGTCCGAATCAATATATATATATATATATATATATATATATATGTATACTTATGACAAACAATGCTGAGGAATGCACAATGGTAATGTTTTTTTTTTTAGTAATGAGAGTAAGTATCATGATCTTTTTTCCAACTTCTTATATATAGCTACGTAGATTATGCATTTTATAAGGTATAACATTAATCTTGCTATGTGAACTAGGATGATAATAAACATAACTCCTTTATAAACAAGGTTTTGATGTAGTAATGGTAGTCTCTATGTAGTACTTTCGTATGGCTTATCGCTTGAAACATTGTGTGTTTATGAACAATTACTTTGATTTCTCTATATGTAGATTTAGTCTAGCATAACTAGCACATTAAATAATTTTTTTTTTTTTTCCTATAAATAGGTCTTTGAATACTTGTCTTGTTATTTGATGAATAGCAGGTAATCTAACTCTCTTAAGAGAAAATAAATTGTACCAATCTAATAAGTAAAAATTATAGGAGTATATACTGATAGAAGTTTTTGTCTAAGTAACATAACCTGTATGAGGAAATATTAAGAGTAGAAGAATCTAAAGTCACACTTAATATAATACAATGAATAAACCTCCACTATACAAACATATATCTGCATAATATATTTTATTTTCATAATATTTTTCAAAGTATAAATAGAGAGTGATACTTATAAATCTTAAATATAAATACAATTAGTGTATATGGAATGTGTGTAGTACAAGTTTAAGAGAGTTGTGGTTTCTACATCCATTACTCTGCGCTAGTGGCATAAGGAGAGAAAGATAAAAAATAACTCCAATTGAACTATGAGGGAATTGTTGATTGATAATAGTGATATTCTAGTAGCAAAAAGTATATATAAAAAGATGATTTTTAGGGATCCCTTGCGATATGTATAGTGCGTCCAGAACTAATATCCTTATAAATCCATCGTAATAGTATTTTCCTATTTTCTGATACATCATTTCAAATGAGTAAGTCTTTTATCTTAAGAGTGTAATCAAAAGAGACTTGCACCCTTATAATATTTAACATGCAATAGTTGAGTCCAAAAGTGGGTATAATTTTATTACTTAATGAGAGATTATTCCAATTAAACCAAGAGGGATAAGTTGAAGTCAGGTAGTCTTAAGAATTCTAATCCGCTTTTAGCTTTGAGTTAACATTACTATTCTAACATAAGAGAATATTCTTTTTTCAATTTACCAATTTAGATTTTGGCTTCTCCACAATCAAAGAAAATAGCTGAGTTGATTTCCTATTAATTCTAAGTGGTAAGCTAAGATATTTTGGGTCTTTATTGTGAAGGAAAGATAGATTATTTGTCTAAAATGTAATTGGATAAATTGAGAAGTATTATCACTAAAATAAATAAAGGATTTCGAAGGGTTAAGAGTCTATTCAAACCACTCATAAGAAGTTTTTAGCATATTCATGTATACTTAAAGATGATTTTGTGTGGCAATCGTAAAAAAGATAAGATCATCACCAAAGAATAAGTGTAATATAGAGGGGGGTTCAGACAATTTTGAGTTTAAAATTCTGAATATGGTGTTTTGCTTTGATTTGATGAATAAGTTAGGATAAGGGAACAAATGCTAATGGTAAATAAATATAGGGATAAAGGATCTTCCTTGTATGTGTCATTATTAAAGAAAAAAACTTTAATAAATTTTTCATTTAATATAATTTGATAGAATATAGTACGAAATCATTAAGTGAATAAATATATAATTTTTTAAAAAAAAACTCAATAACCGTAAAAACTATAATTAAGAAACTTCATTTTATCTTATCAAAAGTTTTTTATAAATCACATTTAACATCTGTTTACTTTTTTTTTTTAAACTTTTATAGAGTGAAAAATTTTCTATATAATGATTAAGTTCGCTTGTATGGTTCATCTTTAATGAAGACTAATTGGGAAAGGGAAATAATCTTATCCAAAGAGTATAATATTATTCACTTGAATTACTTACTCTTTTTGAGAAAATGAGTTATTTAATTCATAACTTTGACATGATGAAAAAAAATAATTTGTTTGAATAAATTGAATAAATTTATACCTATTTTTGTTTTATTTAGTTATAATATGCAAATGAACTTTTGTAATAGACAAGTATAGGATGTATGAAAAAGTTATACATGTTTATATCCATATATATATATATATATAGGAGATATAAAAGTTATTTATCCTCCTGTTTACCTTATGAGCTTCTCGTTGCTGTACGTACGGTGCTCGCATCCCAAAGACGAACTTTACTTTTTCATTTTTGTTACAAAACATCCACCGTCCATCCCCATACCATCAAAATTAGGCAGCTGATATAATGTAATACTGGGCCTACCTTTAATTATGGACGGACCGATTTCATGGGGTTTCGCCACGTGTCGAAAGAAGAGGAGAGGCAGACCATCAATGATGTCCATCTGAGAAGTACCCAAAAAATCATCTGTAGCTTTACATGAAAGCATACAAAACGGTTCACGTGGTGTCCTCCATCACCCATGTTCATGCAGGGATTAAATCTGAACTACATACATTATAAAATATTCTCTATCCACCACCAATAATTTTTATTTTTATCTTCTTCTTATTTAATTATATGTATATGATACCCATCAACCGTATAAGTTGTCCAATCAAGAAGAAATCCAAATCATGATTCGACACCAAATAATTTGGTTTAATTATATAATCAATCAATAACAACACAAGATACCACCTTTATTTGATTTTGCGAGTATAATTAAGTACTCTTGATTAATTTACATTCATCTAAACCTAATTAAGGTTTGATTAGTATGTAATTAGTAGAAATCATTTATTGGGATGCCAAAAAATATTGGATGGCCATGGGTCATGTGCATGTGCATGTGCATGTATATGAAATCATTTCATGGACTCGATGAGATCATATAACCTGATTCATCAACTAACTTTCAGCTTCAACACATTAAAAAATAAATAATTGTTAATTAATTTAACATTATCTTCTAATTAGTGTAAAGATAAACTAATTTTTTTAAATAAATAAATAATTTGTTGGGTTTTAGAATTAGACCGGTGACAAAGACTTTACCACCATTAAATATTTGCTCAGAAAAATTAAATTACTAGGTTTTTTGTTAATTAATTTTTAATTTTAAATATAATTTAATTTAATGTGACTGGTATTTTAGGTAAAAACTGACTATGCCAGGAGTATCTCTAGATTCTTAATTAAGTACCTACTTTTGGTTAATTAAATTAATAATTTTCTTAATTAATTTAAATTAAGATCACGGAATTGTTACTGCGGTACGGACGATTTTAACTAAAGCTCACTTCTAACTTGAGGCGTCGCGCGTGGGATACGCTGCACATTTTTGTCTTGTGTACATTAAATTGAAATCACGTAGTTTATATTTAAATTAATTTGATGTATCCAAAACCATTTAGATATACTCATAATCATAATTAAAGTTTTAATTAAAATTTTTTATGAGGTTAGCTCTCACGCAAATAAACATTGACATTTAAGTTTTATTTCATATTGAAGATTGGAATATGCTATGTTATGATATAAACTTAATATTATTAATTCTAATACATAAGGGAATAATATGAAGATAAAAAGTACGAAAAATTAGAGTGAAATTGAGAAAATATATTATTTCTATTTTATTTTAAATGGTATATGATGATTGTTAATTTGAGTTTATCCCTAAAAATATTAAATTATAATTAATAGAGAATGACTATAAAATGTACGATAATATAAAAAATAACGATTAATAAATTAATGATGTAAAAAATATTATATTATATTTAATCAGTAGATAATATGTATCTCATTGTTACGTATTTATTTGTCACATGTGTATATCATATCAATTTTTAATTATTGAATATATAACATTTCATATATACTTTCATGCAAAAGTATTTCTTTTTCGAATAAAAAGAAATTATACTTTTTTGTTTTGTTTGGACACAAATTTATAAATTTATTATACATTAATAATTTATTTTTTGTCTCGTAAGATAAGTTAATATGATAAAATATCAGTATATTTTTATTTTATATATTATTAAGTTTATTAATAACGAAACATAAAAAAGTAAAAAAAAAAAAAATGTAATTATATGAATTGTAGAACATATTTTTGTGGAGGAAATATATGTAAAGATTAATGAGAAAAAAAATAAAAAACCTGATGATTACATTTGGTTTCTCCTTCTCTATCGAACCTAATTTGATTATTGTGGGGGTGGGGTGTGTGTGTGTATACGTGCATGTATGTATAGATACAAATATAGATGGATGATGGAGCAAGAATTGTTGTGGGTAGAAGGGGAAATGGGGTTTGCCAGCGGGAACACAGCTAAAGGGTGATGGAGCGTGCTTCACGCGTTAGAAGCAGCGGGTGGGCCTTACTCAGATCAGACCTATTTAATTAATGGCTTTTGTCATTTGTCAGAAAACAAAATATTAAAAATAGGAAATAAGAGAGAAGGTATAGACCGTATACGGAAGAGGACCATACCCATACGGCTTTTGTCCGACACACCACCCCCCGGGTCCCACACTCTTTCTCTTCTCCCAACAATAACTGCTTTTATTTTTTTAATTTAATTACAATTTTTAAAATCTAATTATTGAACATTTTTAACCAAAAAAAAATTACTTAATTACTATAATTATATTATTCAATGCATTTTTCTCCCTATTTTTAACTTTTTATTTAATTTAATTTAACCTCTCTCTCCTACCCCCCCCCCCCCCCTAAGTTGAAGGCTTAACCTCTGAGATTTTGAAATTACATATTTACCCTTTTATGGGTTTTGCGTTCGAGCTGTGTTTTTACCATTCTACCCTCGGTCGGTCATTGATTTTTGCCATCACCCTACCAAAATTCTTTGCCAACCCAGAGAGACTATTTGTTTATTTCACAACAAAATGTTCACTAGTTGTCCCAATTCGTGCCACCCAAATTGTTGAATTTATAAATTTAAGTTTTATAAAAAATTTAACACTTAATTTTTATTATTATTTTTTTAAAATTTATACATTTTATTAACTAATTGATATATATATATATATATACATACATATTATTAAATAAAATATAAAATTTAAATGGAAACTATAATATTTTATAAAAAGGAGAGAAGTAGCAAACTACAATTTCAATTATTTTATATGCAAGTATAAAATAAAAGATGGTAAGGGTGGACGGAAAATAGAGAGAAATGATAAGGGCAAAAAGGGAAAAGAAAGAAACACGAGTCATAATCAACAAGACCCGGTTTGTCTCCTCCCAAGCGGATCTTCGCACGTTATGAATGTTGATGGATGAGAGGTGGAGAAAGACACTAAAACCGCCAGGTCCTCTTTGCATCTCTACACACCCTAACTCCGTCCTTCTATCTTTCTTCAATCAAAACCCGCTTCTTTTTCGACCCACTTTCGGTTCTAAATGCTCTGGTGTTTTTAGCTGAAAACTCCTTGCTCCATTCTCTGCTAATCATACAACTTTCATTCGGATTTTAGCCAGCTTTTTGTCATTTCTCTATTTTCACTCCATTAATCTTGAAAATTTCGAGATGTAGTTATGTAGTGCAACATTTTCAAGCTTACGCCTGTACTTTTCCTCCAACTGGGTATTGTCAACCGCATTCTGGGTGCACATTGGATTTAAGAGCCTGATCTGGGACCTTAAAATTTTGATGATTTTGTCAAATTCTGGCACCGAGCCATGAAGAAATTTCCCTGGTTTGCGCAAATCTCTAACAATGTCAAGTCCGAGAGAAGGCTCTCTCTTGGAGAATACAAGAGAGCAGTGTCTTGGTCCAAGTACTTGGTGTCGTCTGGTGCGGCCATAAAGGGAGAAGGAGAAGGCGAATGGAGTGCAGATATGTCACAGTTGTTTATTGGAAGTAAATTTGCCTCGGGTAGGCATAGTAGGATTTATAGAGGGATATATAAGCAGCGAGACGTTGCAATTAAGCTTATAAGCCAACCTGAGGAAGATGAGAGCTTGGCTAATTTTCTTGAGAACCAGTTCACCTCAGAGGTTGCTTTGCTTTTCCGTTTGAGACACCCCAATATCATCACCGTAAGTTCTTCCTTAATTTCTTTAAAGGATTTTTACTGTTTCTTGCTTGCATTTTTGTAGACTTTTACTGAAAGTTAAATAGTTAAAAAGATAAATTTCTAGTGTCTTTGTTATCTGCTGCTTCCATGAAATAGATTCTTTTATCAAAAAGCCTGGTCTCTGCACCTATATTTTTTTCTCTTCTTTGATTACTAGCAATTTTCTTACCTACCCAGGTATTCTGCTTTGTTGCATTGTTGAACTACTTCCATCAAGCATTTATTGAGACATGTTCGTCATACCCTTTATGTTGCTACCCATTACACATGTGCATATTTATTGTTCTTACTCTTTTATGACTCATTGGCGAGACTTCTGACTTTAGTAACTTTGGACTTATCTAAACTCTTGTTCTTTCATAACTCTTTTTCTGCTACCATAACTCATTTGCTACCTATTTTTTAATTACTGGGTCATAAAATTGCTGCACTTCCACTAAATTTGACCATGTTTATTTTATATCTCGCCTCTTTTTTATTTCTTTACTATTGCATATTGAGTTGTTTGTGGCTTTGACTTCATTTGTTTTAATGGGTATGGCGGAAGTTGTTGCTATATTTTGACCTT
This sequence comes from Carica papaya, assembly GCF_000150535.2. The sequence goes on from NW_019014568.1 coordinate 885,956, forward strand.
GTTGAGTTTGTGTAAGGAGAGTGCCTAAATGGGTCTTGGAGCAGGATAAAGTTTTGTTGACTTATAGCTTCCACTTCTTCTCTTGCAGTTTGTTGCAGCCTGTAAGAAACCTCCAGTGTTCTGTATTATTACAGAGTATATGGCTGGGGGCTCCTTAAGAAAATATCTTCATCAACAAGAGCCACATTCAATTCCACTCAGTCTAGTTTTGAAATTAGCCCTTGACATTGCACGTGGAATGCAATATCTTCATTCTCAAGGTATACTCCACAGAGATCTCAAATCCGAAAATTTACTGCTTGGAGAAGATATGTGTGTCAAAGTAGCAGACTTTGGTATTTCATGCTTAGAATCTCAGTGTGGTAGTGCAAAGGGATTTACGGGCACTTATCGCTGGATGGCCCCTGAGATGATCAGAGAGAAGCACCATACAAAGAAGGTAGATGTATACAGTTATGGCATTGTCTTGTGGGAGCTTTTAACTGCATTGACGCCATTCGAGAACATGACTCCTGAACAGGCAGCATTTGCAGTCTCTGAGAAGGTAGAGTCAACCTGATTCATCTTTTGCATGATTGTTCTTTATTATAATGAATTTCACGTGCTACAATTACATGATTTTTGGCATATGAGGCATGATTTCTCCTGACTACTGGTTTTCTTAAACTGTGAGAAAAATGGATATGGAAATGACTTAATAAAAAAACAGTGGCTTAGTGCCATTGAATTATATGCATCTTTGAAAATTCTGATAGATTTATACTTTGAATTCCAACCACTGCAGTCATATAAATGGCTGAAGCGGTCTAGTACGAAGTGTTTCTAGAGCCTAATGCAAATGCAAATGCAAATTGATTATGTTTTCCAACAGAAAGAAACGTGATACTTAACCATAACATTGAAGAATATTCCGGTGATTATTTGGTTTACTTTCTTTAATAGTGATGATTAACTAAGGTGGATGTCAATTATCTGAAAAGTTTAACTTAACAAGACATGACTCAATTTTTTTATTATAGATACTCTAACATATTTTCTTGCATGCAAGCCGCCAGATGACCAGATTGGAATAACTAATACTATGTGAGATAATTAAATTAAATAACTTATTATTTGAAAAGCTTAAGTAGATAGAAAAAATGCTTTATTATTTACATCCTAGTAAATATGAGTGTGTGAGGTATTCTTTTGTTTCTTGACCATTCAGATAGTCCAATAAAATGAACCTTGCACTTGTTTGGAGACAGGCTTTAAGGATTTGACAAAGAACATTTAAATTTTCTTATTTTGGAATACTAATAATTGAGTGCTAGATATTTGAAGGACTATATTCCAAATGCAGCGGATGCCATTATTTTGCATGTGTCTATAAAAGTCATTTGAATGGCGTACCAAGATAGAGGAAATCTGGGCTGAGGTTGAGAAGAAAGATATGACGTCTCTATATCTCCCAATAAGAGTAGTATTACAATGAAGGTTTGCTTGGTCGATCCCGAATTTTTCCAGTATTTTTGTTCATCTAGCTTTAATAGTGTGAAATAATAATGTTTGGTCACTGATTATCTGAAAAAAAATAAGATGATATAAAATTACTCGAATTTACTATTTATATTCCCATACACTATTTGCTTGCAAGTCTACAAAGTGGAAAGCATGGAGAAGTAACTAGTCCATTGTATCTTGGGCTGAAATTTCATCTTAGTGGAAGATTGAAACTCGTCAACCTTGATTTCGATATTAGATGTAAGAATCGGGTTGAACATGTAATAATTAGTTTGAGTAACCAATTAACCAGAAGTTTAGTTGATAGAAAAATATTCAAACTTTACTATTTTTTATATCTAACAAATTGGAGATTATCAAGGCATGGTTTTGTTCATTGTCAGTTAGTCCAAAAAAGGTGGGGAAGATAAACTATGCTCTTGCTTTATTTGGGTGTTTAGGCTTGCCAAGACCAAGAATATCTAAGTTACAGTTTTCTTATTTTAGAATAGTGATTATTGAGTGGTAGAATATTGGATGCACTACTCCATTGCATCAGATGGCCTGGACCAACAGTGTGTAAGTTACAATTTTCTTACTCTAGAATAGTAATTATTAACTGATAGAACGCTGGGTGGAGTATTTCCACTGCCTCAGATGGCATTAGTTACATATATCCACAGAAGTGGTTCGATGTAGTATAAGGCTAGGAGGGATCTGGATTGAAGTTAAGAACGAATATATGACCTCTCTTAGTTTGACAGAGAATAGCTTCAAAGAAGAGTATGATTCTGATGGAGGTTTTCTTGGCTAATCCCAATTTATTGGTAAATTGCTTCTTGGTCTATTGATTTCCAAGATGATGCAGTCAATTTATATTGTACATTTACTGGTCTGTGGGTGTTTGAGAGCAGGTTTTTGTCTGATCCCTGACATGCTTACCTTCAGGGCTGGGCTGTGGTTAAGGGTCATTCAGCCTCACAGCTCTTCGGTAAACAAGGCTGGCTGATATATTTACATGTTTTCCCATTTGGCTCAACCTTTGCTCTAAAATCTCCTTAGTTTTATATCCAATGATGGCTTGTCTCATTGCAAGGGCCTGCTATTTTCCATATTCTTCATATGTGATTTCATTTTCTTCCTCAGCAAGTTCATCCAAGCTATACCAGTTAATGGATAACATTCATGTTAATTTCCCTAATTTGTTTTGGCGATGAGACAGCACATGGCTCCTGGTACAGTTGCTATGTCTCTGATAATTTTAATCAGAACATTGGTCAGCTTGTTGCCTATGCAGCATTCTCTTAAAGAGTCCATGTTTACGTTCCCTTTTAACTTTTTCTACAGTTCGATGTGCGTGTGGTATGTTATACAGATATTTAGATGTTTATCTGCCATTTTGCAGATCCATTCTGATATTTCTTGCTAAAGGGTTTATACTGAAATTAGAATTTTGTTTTTTCTTCTCTTATTCCTCATTCGTATACATATTAGTTGATTGCTTATTTCTTTTCCGTGCAGAACGCAAGGCCTCCTTTGCCCTCCAATTGTCCTTCAGCATTTAGTCATCTGATTAACCAATGCTGGTCAAGCAATCCGGATAAACGACCACATTTTGATGAGATAGTTTTAATTTTGGAACACTATGCAGAGTCTCTTGAACAGGATCCAGATTTTTTCTCAAAATATAAACCTTCCTCCAAGTATACCATTTTAAAATGCTTTCCAAATTGCTTTGGTGGCCATCAGCACTCTCCTTTAAAAGCTTAATTAGGAATGCTTGTGTGAGATTCTTAAGTGTATCATATTCCTGTGTAGGTTTTGTAGACTTGGATGATTGAAACATTGGCCACTTAGTGGCTTTAATATTTTCCTTCTTTGTGTTGAATATATTGGAAAGAAATTTATTTTCTTTGTTTGTAGTTAACTCATTTTTCTTGAAAAAAGAAAAAATCACTTTGCTCAAATCAATGGTGAATGAATGAAAAACTATCTGAACTTGCAATTTATGCAGGATTCGAACAGGAGCCCTCTCTCTCTTTGGAGATGTTAGAGATGATTATTTGGCTCGAAGCTGAAGAGCTGAAAGTTTGTTATGTATCATCATTTCATGTTCTTTGTAGTGCAGAAGTTTTGTAAGGTCGGCCATTGATGTTCATTTGACAGGAGGAGTGATTATTGGGTATTGAGAACAAGTACACATCTCTTGAAGTGTAATGCAAGCATTTTGGGCTTCTCAAGTAGTCCTCGCCAACTTTGATGGGCAAATAATTCTGAGTAGTTTCATATAGACATATGTATGTATGTATATTTTAGTACTCTTTAAAAATATAAAAGTAATACCCATTCAACCAATGAATAATTTGTTAAATAAATTGTAAGATTTAAGACTTTAAGTATTATAATAGATTAATTGTGAATAAATAAATTATAATATTAGGCCATTAGGTATTCTTATAACTTACATATATTTTTTTTATTGTTCATTATGAAATTTTCTAACTTTTTTTTTTAATTTTAAAATATGTTTTTAGTATACGGTGTTTGTAAAAAAAATAAAAAAAATAAATAAAAACTAAAAAATTTGATTAATCTTGATTTTTAATTTATGATTAAACAAGTCACCTAATATTCCCTTTTTTTTTTTTTAATTCTCTCAAATCAAAATTGATATCCACATAATAAAATTTATTTTTCAATGGATAAAAAATAATAATAATAATAAAAACAAAAACTTTTAAGCCTGTGATTTTGTTAATAACAATAATATTGAATGGTTAATATCTTCTATAAGTAAATAAATATTAATATATAAATTTAATCATCCATTATCATTGGATACTACATGCTTCAATAATTATATCTTTTAATTCTCATTAATAATCTAACTTTACACTTAATATAATCATAATGAATTTTTGTTTTGTTTTGAAATGGGTAACAAGGATTTTTAATAATTAAAATAATCACTTGAACTTGAGATAATTAAATGAATTTCATAATACTAAAAGAAATTTGACCTCCCACCCTCTCTCTCTCTCTCTCTCTCTATATATATATATATATATATATAATATCTATATCTATATGAATAGATTTTGGAATTAATCCACCGACACTAAGTTTTGATGAAGGGGTTAATGCAATTATTGATTTTACATCCTCCAAAACTTGTCTGCTTTTTTACTTCATTATTATCTTCTTCTTAATTAAAGTTGTTAATTCTTTTCTATGTTAAAAAGTATTCATAATGAATGAATTACTACTTTCTTCTAACTCCAAAGATCTTGGGAATCAACTTAAATGTAAATTTAAGATAATTTCGTCCCTAATTTAATATATAAGAAGAATTTAATTTAAGTTGATTAAATTACTTCATTAATATATATATATAATAAATAAATAAAGATTAGGAATCAAAATCAAGTTTAAAAAGAAGACAGAGCAAAGTTTGATGAATACGACACTCTGTCCACATAAATCTAACATTCTACCCAAACTTCCGGAAAAGTCAAACCCTTTCAATTTTGACCACCATTAAAATTAATTCTAAAAGGGACATTATCGTCATTCTACATCATCCTGCCCACTCACCGAATGCCACGTGGCGAGTTGCATCCAAAACACAAGTGAAGAAGAGGACGAAGACAAAAGTACGGATCGGCAGTTGCAGGCCGCGCCCGGTTCGATTTGGGGGGAGAAGTCGCCTTCTTCTCTGACATTCCACCTCTGCAACAAAAAATCTCCACACCTCCACCTTCCCATTTCCCCTTTTTGCCCTCCCTCTTTCCCTCAATTCCTTTCTTTTTTTTTTTTTTTTCTTTTTTTTATAAAAAAAATTCTCTCTTCTCCTCCGCCCTTCAATATATATACTACTCCACCAAATCGTAGAATTTTCGTCCATCTTATCTTTGTGTGTTGTGTGTGTATTCGTTTCTTTTAGTTGTATATAAAACCTATTCAAGATTGTATCACCTTCATGACTTATCTAACGGTTGATTTTTAAGGTATTGCTTCTGTCTATGCTGAAACTCTGTGTTTTCGCATTTTATACCACTTTTTTCTTTTGTTTGAATCTGTATCGGATTATTTTGAGAGGTCAACTGCGATAACATTTTGTTTTGATTCTTCTCTATACTCTGTTTTTTTTTTCTTTTCTTATGGGCGTTGGTGCTTCTTTTTCCATTGCATCGATTTGCATAATCGGCTTGTTTAACTCTATGGGGAGTTAAATGGTACCTTCATTCGTTTTTGTTTTTGGAAGACCTAATCAAGGAGGAAATTTTTTTTTTTTTAATTTTCACGGCCGAGCTTGTTTCTTGATTTGTACGAGGGTTGCACGTCAGGTTTTGTTTTTGTATTTCTGCTTTGCTTTTGTTTCGTTTTCCTAATAGGTTGGAGTTGAAATTTGAATTATGCAGCTCGTGCGTGTACTTGCTTTGGTTGTAAAAAATACATGTTACTTCTGTGTAGATCTGTAATGACTGTTGCTTGTTCGTAATCCTGTGTGTTAGGTATTTGAGACTTTCGTTGCAGACACTTTCTTGGACTTTTCAGAGTTTTTTTATTGGGTCTGTGGAAATTAAGATGCCTGGAATTGTCGTGGATGAAATCTGTGAAGAAGGGATAGTGAAAGAAGTTAATGAAAATTCTACACCTGTTAAGGAAAATTCGGTTTCCAATATGTCTCCGAGGAGCACATTGAGTCCAAAAAGCCCTCATAGCATGCATCCGGATGTTCCCGTTGATGGGGTGGTTAACACTTCAATTGAGCAGCTCTATGAGAATGTATGTGACATGCAGAGTACTGATCAGTCACAGTCAAGGCAGAGCTTTGGATCGTATGGTGAGGAATCTAGGATTGATTCTGAGTTGCGTCATCTTGTTGGAGGAGAGATGAAGGAGGTTGAAATCATGGAGGAGGAAGAGGTGGATAAGCCAGAAGATGATACTGGTAGTATCTCCTCTCCTAAGAAGGGAAATTCATCTGGGGGTAACGAGTCAGGGAAGTTGGACAAGTCTCAATCTTCTGGTACAGAATCTGTTTCTACAGGGAACTCAAAGAAAACCACTCGTCTGCATTTGGACTCAGAGGCATCACCAAGAAATAGCCCATCATTGAAAAATAGCCCCAAGGGAAAGAGTCCTGAGAAACCTCCTATTGATAAGAGGAATGATAAGAATCTAAAAAAAGCACATGGAGGAGTCGTTTCCTTGAAGAAACGCAGAGGATCAAAGTTACCAAATGGACATGAAGATTCAGATGGATTAGAAAATCCAGATCTTGGGCCATTTTTGCTCAAGAAAACCAGGGATTTGATTTCTTCAGGGGAAAATCTGCAGAAAGCTCTTGAATTAGCTCTTCGAGCAGCAAATGCATTTGAAAAATGCTCAAATGGGAAACCCAATTTGGATGTTGTAATGTCCTTGCATGTCACCGCAGCAATATACTGCAGCTTAGGCCAATACAGTGAGGCAATTCCAGTTCTTGAGCATTCAATTCAAATTCCAGTGATTGAGAAAGGTCAAGAACATGCCCTTGCTAAATTTGCTGGTCATATGCAGTTAGGTGATACTTATGCAATGTTGGGCCAGCTTGAGAATTCAATAATGTGTTATACAACAGGGTTGGAAGTCCAGAAAAATGTTCTAGGTGAAACAGATTCAAGAGTTGGTGAAACTTGTAGATATCTGGCTGAAGCTCATGTTCAAGCACTGAGATTTGATGAGGCTGAAAAGCTATGTCAGATGGCTCTTGATATTCATAGAGAAAATGGTTCACCAGCCTCTCTTGAAGAAGCAGCAGATAGGAGGCTCATGGGTCTTATATGTGAAGCAAAGGGAAATCATGAAGCTGCCCTTGAGCATCTTGTTTTAGCCAGTATGGCAATGGTAGCAAATGGTCAGGAGGCAGAGGTGGCTTCTGTTGATTGCAGCATTGGAGACACGTACTTATCTCTATCTCGATATGATGAGGCTGTTTTTGCTTACCAGAAAGCACTCACAGCTTTTAAGACCACCAAGGGAGAGAATCATCCCACTGTTGCTTCTGTGTTTGTTCGGTTGGCAGACTTGTACAACAGGACAGGGAAAGTAAGAGATGCAAAGTCTTACTGTGAGAATGCCCTTCGAATCTATGAGAAGCCTTTACCTGGGATCCCTCCAGAAGAGATTGCTAGTGGTCTCACTGATGTCTCGGCCATCTATGAATCACTGAATGAGCTTGAGCAGGCAATCAAGTTATTACAAAAAGCATTGCAGACATACGATGATGCCCCTGGTCAGCAAAGCACCATTGCTGGAATTGAAGCCCAGATGGGGGTCCTCCACTACATGTTAGGAAATTATTCTGAATCTTACATCTGCTTTGATAAAGCCATTTCGAAGCTCCGCGCTAGTGGAGAGAAGAAATCTGCTTTCTTTGGCATTGCTCTTAACCAAATGGGGTTGGCTTGTGTTCAACGCTATGCCATACAAGAGGCTGTTGGTTTGTTTGAAGAGGCCAGGAGTATCTTGGAGCAAGAGTATGGACCATATCATCCTGACACGCTCGGAGTGTATAGCAATCTAGCTGGCACTTATGATGCAATTGGAAGGTATGCAATGTATACCATTCTTTCTTCATTTCTTGAGTCTTACGCCACTGACATTCTTTCAAGCAAACTCTTCTGGGTTCCTTCTGATTTTACCCAAGTGCTTCTTTTCCATGTAACCAAAAATCTACGCTACTATTTTTGGTTGGCCTATATTATGTAGCATGTTATAACTGTATATATGATTTCTTTCCTTTGCCTAGATGTTAAGATTTCAACCAAGTCAGTTGAGGTGCTATGTGAGCACATGGAAACATATATCTTGTGTTTTCTCTTTCTTCATGTTTTCTGTGCCAGTAAATTTCAGATAGATGCAGGAGGTATATTTGATCTCAAAATTATAAATTTTTTTTTTACCAGAATAAGCCCTAGACTGACACCTGCATAAACATTTTACTGCATTCCTACTAACTCATTCGATTACCACTGATAGATTTGACATAGAGGCTACTTGTTAGTTGTATAACAGAATTATTTATTGGTTTCTTATTGATTTTCTGCTATTTGCTTCAAATATAGATTGGATGATGCAATTGAAATCCTGGAGCATGTTGTTGGAATGAGGGAGGAAAAGCTTGGGACAGCAAATCCAGATGTGGATGATGAGAAAAGGAGGTTATCTGAGTTATTGAAAGAGGCAGGCAGAGTACGAAGCAGAAAAGCAAAATCATTAGAGACCCTCCTTGATGCCAATTCTCACATTATAAACAATGACAGCGTTAGGGTATGATACGGGTGATCGTTTATATATACATATATTTAAGATTGAATTGGACTATACGGCTCCCAAAAGAGAAAGAAAATGGAAAACGGGATAGGTGTGTGGATTTGTTCTTAAGATTTGTGCTTTGGCAGTGAATGAAGTAACTGCGGGTTGAGATTTGGCTGTATTATTCATTTGTACTTGTTCTTTTCTGCTGTATACCGTAACTTATCATGTACTACACCTAAATTTATTGTATTAAAACAGTGGCACGTTACAGTTAATATATATTTTTGAATGGTAAAGATTCATTTCCATAACTCATTTGTTAATATGGTGCTACGTATATGGAAGTGTTCTCCACCTCTTAGCTTTTTTTCTTTAATGGATTCCTTCTTTCAACCTTTTTTTTATTAAAAAAAATAGGATGAACTGTTATTCACAAAAGTATGGATGGGATTCTTAAAATTCTATACTGAAGAGTATATATTTGATTTTTTATTTTTTATGATTAGATTCGTTTCAATTTCTTCAAACATGATGAACTTTTTCTACCATTAAAAAAACGAAACGAGAGGAAAAAAAATTTAAAAAACCGCCGGAGTGCGAAACGACATCGTTTGACTCAGTGCCCACATGATTTCAGGATGCAATGGCCGGGACCCAAAAGCAGGAAGTTTAAGGACGATTCCCGCATTCCGACTCCTGCCATCCCAGTAATGGACACTTCCAGGCTACTAAATTTACGTTCGCTTCACCCATGTTTTCACTATAAAGATCGATCAGATCTGCCATTGTTATGTAAGGCACCTCACACTCCCAATGCTAATTTCTACTGCCCTGAAATGCTTTCAGTTTCTTTCATTTCTCAGAACTGTTCTACTTTGACACAATATGTTGGAAACCCGTCTAGAAAATCGGTGATTCGAGATGGGTGTTTGGGCAATAATCCTGAAACCAATGTTTCATCGATTTGCAAGATGATTACAGAATCCACAGATTGCGGATTATTTGAAGGTGTTGTAGTGGCTTATATTGATATGCTTGAATATGCTTTCCCGGTCGAGGAATTCCGATGCTTTTCTCGTTTAATTAAGGCATTTGGTGGGCTTTCTGATGTCAATAAGAGCAGGTAGATTCATGGACATGTCTTGAAATTAGGTTTTTTAAATGATATTTACATTATGAATGCGCTTTTAAGTATCTGCCGGAAATGCGGGGCTGTTGCTGATGCCGTTAAGGTGTTTGAGAAAATGCGTGAGAGAGATATAGTGTCGTGGAATGCCATGATATCTGGGTTTTCCCAATCAAGAGTATTATATTGCATCGTTGACGATCTTTAGCAGGATGATCGAGGAACATGGTGTGTATCCCAATCGCGTTTCATGCTTGTCAGCGCTCTCTTCCTGTTCTTCCATTGAGTCATTGATTCACGGGAAAGAAATTCATACATTTCTCTTGAAAAGTGGGTTGGACTTTGATGAGTTTTCAGTTAGCCAATTGATTGAAATGTGCATGGGTTGTGGAGATACTAGAAGTGCTGAGCTTATTTTTAAGAGCGACCTTGACAGGGAATTGACCAGGGGAAACATAGTAATATGGAACGTGATGATTGCGGGCTATATATCTAATGAGTCTTTTCAATCAGCATTCAAATTGTTAATCGAGCTGTTGGAATTAGGGATAAGTCCAGATTCTTCAACGCTTGTGTTTGCTTTAGTTCTCTGCTCACAATTAGCAGATTTAACTTTTGGAATGCAAATCCATAAACTTGTTTTAGCACTTGGGATTGGAAATGATGTAAGAGTTAAAACTGCCGTCATGGAGATGTACTTTAAATTTGGTGATCCTGAAACTGGTTTTAACATCTTCGGAAGGTCTGTAAATCATAACTTGGTCATGTGGGGTGCAGTACTATCCAATTGTACTCAGAACGGTTACCCTGCTAGGAAACTAGAATTGTTCCGTAGATTTATGTTAGAAAAGGGTTCCCCAGATTCTGTTATCCTTTTAGCTGTATTGCAGGCATGTTCATTCTTGAGTCTTCTGACTAGAGGTAAGGAAATCCATGGATTAGAAGTGAAAATGAAACTCAAATCTGATACTTTTGTTGGCAGTGCCTTAGTTGATATGTATGCTAAATGTGAAGATATGAAATCGACTAAGAAAGTTTTTTCTCGGTTGTCATCATGGGATTTGATCTCATGGAATGCTGTAATATCTGGATTTTTACATTACAGCTCTCGTGATGAAGCTTTAAAAGCATTTCATGATATGCAATCTGAACAAATTAGACCAAATAACATAACAGCTTCTTGTGTTATCTCTGTTTGTGCCCAGATGTCAGCCATGAAACTATGCAAGGAGCTTCATTGTTACTTATTCCGGCAAGGATTAGAGACCAATGTTCTAGTAAGCAATTCTCTGATAGGTGCCTATGCCAAATGCGGTGACATAATAAGCTCATTGAGAATATTTGAGAAAAGCCCTGAAAGAAATGCACTATCATGGAATTCAATCATATTGGGGTTTGGGATACACGGTCTCACAGAAGATATGTTTGTTTCATTTGAAAATATGAAAGACGCAGGCGTGAAACCTGACAGTGTAACTTTTACAGCTCTGCTGTCTGCATGTAGTCACACTGGAAAAGTGGACATGGGGCTGGAAATTATTTGAAGATATGGTTCAAAAATACAAACTTGAGCTTGAACTGAAGCAATACACATGTATGGTTGACCTTCTAAGCCGAGCTGGCCATTTAAATGAAGCTTATAATCTGATCATGGCCGTGCCTTTTGTCCCTGATGATCACATGCGGGGTTCATTGCTTGGATCATGTAGAACTTACAGAAATCAGAAGATGGCAGAACTTGTGGCTAGTCGGATATTCCAACTTGATTCTACTAGCACCGGTTATCATCTCCTTCTTGCTAATTTATACGAAGATTTTGGAAAATTGAATCGAAGTGTTAGAATTATGTCTGAAATAAAAAATTTGGGACTTGAAAAGCAGGTGGGTTGCAGTTGGGTTGAAGTTAATAATAATTTTTCATATATTTGTCGCTAGTGATAATTCAGACTCGCAGTCACAGGAGATAAATGCCATGACAGAAACTTTAACCCTAGAGCTTAAAAATGAAGGGTATCGTGTGGTATACGGGTAAGTATCGTATCACTTCTGATGTAGCCAAACACGATGATACTTCCTAAATAATGAGAATTGGAAAATTTTACTTATCAATTGATTTCTTTTAGAAGATCGAACCATTAATCAATGGACATTTATTAAATGTTATAGGAGCACAAAACTTGATTTAATTAAACACTTTAAATATCTTCTGTTTATATAATTTTCCAACAAAATTTAGAACATAATTTCTCTTTGCAAATTACTAATCTGCCTTTTGAACACTTTATAATTGCTCTTCATTTATCCCGATATTTGTCGTGAGCTGCTTATCAGTTTGAAACGAAAAGAAATTAGATCGATAATTGAATAAAATAGATGAATGACTGAATATGATAGGAGTCGGGATTGAAGATCGCACTGTTTTAATTTTGGTTTAGATAGAAACGGTTGAGACTGATTAGAATCGAATTTTGTTTTTTAAACTTCAAATTTTTTTTTAATAAAAGATGCTTTTTTTTTGTTTTTTGTTTTTGGTAATCCGGTGTATTTCGGGTTATCTAAATTCAGACTAGAAATTGAATTACATATTTTGATCCTCCTTTACATGAATCCAGGATGAAACCAAACAAGTTAGTTCAATTTAATTTTTTCATCTGAACCGGAATATGAACACTCACTTTTTTGCCCAGCCCATCCTGTATAATTAAGAAACTCAGCCCATCACTTAAAAACCCTAATGCCTAACCTCTCTCTGGTGGTCGTATTTCAGTCTCGCAAGACGGCCGCAGCAAGCCCAATTCCCTCTCAATTCTATCAGCTCTGATTCATACCCACTATCTCCCGTCTGTCTCTGCTTTTTCGCTCAGCAACAGCAGCGTGGGAGTCGTTGCTCACAAACTGCTCACATACTCTTATCTTTGGTTCATTGGTTCTTTCACAGCGCCGCTGCCTCGCCCTCGGATCCTCCGGCTTTCTCTGTGACGTCGTCATCTTCTGGTCTGGACAGCGCCATTTTACCCCGTTGTGTTTTGGATTTTTTGTTTTGGTTTAAAATGATTTCAAATGATTATGTTTGTTTGACTTAGGTGCTGCTAGTTTGGTAATCTGCTCTGCACTTTTATGGTTTGATGTTGCTCACATGACGAGCATTTCAGTAAATTTCCGCTGTTCTTTTCATGGATTAAATACAGAGAAAACTGAAACAAATGACGGTGACCGAATAAGACTAACTGGACCATTGTGGTCGGTCATTGTTTCCTGTTTTTGGGGTAAAAGTCCATTTTTTGTTTGATTTTCTTGCGGAATACAAATAGATATGACTATTTATATTTATAAAATTTAGTGGCTTTATTTGTTTAGGATACGGTGTATACCGTTAGGTTCCCTTAGTTCGCTCTCCACCCTGAAGGTGGGGTGAGGTAACCCAGCTGCCAAATGTCATGTTCTGAATGTGCATAGCAATGCTATTATGATGACTATAACATGAAATTAGCTAGTAATTTAATGGGAAATGAACTAAGTGGGATGTTAGTTATCTTATTGTTTTTACTTGGTTATTCAGTCATGTTAACTGTAATGGTCAAATTGCCATGGCTGAAGAGACAAGCATAACCATTTTTCGTGGCTAGCTGAACAGTGGAATTGCAAGATAAAGTGAAGTTGCTTTTAAAATTTTGTAAATTAAAGAACTTGTATTCAATTTCTAAATGACTGCTGAATTCATGTTATTGTGGTAAATTTATTGTTTCTATAACTATTCATATTGCCTAGATTTGGGAATGTGGTGAGGCCTTTGTGTCTGATTCTTTGAAGATGATTATGTAGTTTGGGTGAAACTCAATTGGGTAGTGCTACAATGATGTTGGCCGTAATTTGTAATTTTAGTTATGCCATGATTCTGTAGCATTCGCAAAAATCAGTAGGATACACTCATTTCTTTGCAAACGCAACTCCTTCATTGATGGTGGAGCATTGGATCTCATTCTACCTGTCTACTTGATATTCATCCCTGAGCTTTTACACAGAAGGGTACCATTTTCTTTCAGGTAATCAGTTAATGAAGGTTCTCCTCTCTCTGCTCAATAGAAGCTGCACCCTCTACTGATTCATATTAAACTTGAGATTTGGTTTGTTTTGCAGAGAGCATAACAAATGGAAAATAAGCTCTCTAGTCCCCTATCCATCTTTATCGATCAGACAGTAGTAAGTATACTTCCTCAGCCATTTTTTTTTTTGTTCTTTCAATTGGGTTTTATCTGTTGCTTAAAGCTCCAGATGGTTTTGATCGTAGCTTTATTTTCTTTATTTTCCTATGCAAAATCTTGTTAGGTTCCAGGAGATGTTGTACTTGACCTTTCAACGATGACTAACCAGATCATCAGGCTTGGTGGTGGTCTACGTCAGGTCTCTCTCTTTCTCTCTCTCTCTCTCGCTCTCTCTCTCTCTCTCTCTCTCTCTTTTTCTCTCTCTATTATTTATCTGTGTGTGTTTGCACGTTTGGTTTTTGTCTATCTTTGCATACAGTATCCCCGTTCTCCAGTTTAATGTCTTGGGTTCTTGGTTCTATTTAAATTTTTCTATCCTTCATTACATGGTTCTAAGATATAAAAATTAGCAGCTTTTCCATCTCTTTTTTTTTTTTTGCAAATGTGTGTAAACTTTTATGTCATTGAATCTTTTTCCCCTTCACTTTCCACGCATCCATGGGGAAAGGGGGGTTGTTTATGGGAGTCAATTGGCGGTTTCTTTTTCTGTGTAAAATATAGTTTATATGCTCAGGAAAGGGCTTCATCAAGGATGATTTTTTGGAGGATACATCCTTAAGAATATGATTATAAGCAGTTGTTTATACATGATGCTTTACATCTTAAATCATTAACTCTTAAACAAAGACTGAAAGGCAAAACAAATATAGTCAGAGACATTGCTTGATGATTTCATTCTTTAGAACCGATGATAGAGTAATTAAAATCAGTATTGCTTACTTTCAGGATTGTGATGCAATATCTGTTATGAAGGCTGGAAAACTTAGGTACTCGAAGCCAAACAAATACTGGGTTGAAAACTCTCAGAAAAGGGTGAGTAACAAGTTATGCCTACTTCACTAGTTTTCAAAATTGATCTGGTTCTTTTCCTTTCAAATGGTGTTATTGTTAGTATTTAGTTTTGAAAAAATTGCAGTAAGGTTGTATGTCAGAGAGGTCATGTTCTTTATTTGTTTTTTTACTCTAGCTTCTGATATTCTATCACTATTTTACAGTACGTACCCTGTGTAGAAGATCACGTTCTTGGAATTGTGGTGGATACCAGAGCAGATGTAAGAAGTTTGATATTTTTCTCATACAAAATTTCAGTTTAGTGTTGTGATAATTCCTATTTGAGTTTAAGTTTGGTCTGAATTTAGATGGATTTTTATTTTGTCATTCTTTTCTGCCGTATGGAAGTACATGATATTAATCTGCGGAGTGGTGCATTGCTGCATTATCTGAGCTAATAGTTTGTTCTCTTGTGAGCAAAGGCGTTAAAAAGTAAAAATCAGTTCCCTCATCTTTGTTCGTACCAATTCCTATGGGCATGCTAAAAGAGAGTTTTCTTGCCATAACTTCATAAACTGTAAAGTAAAAGTTACATGCTAATGGTATATTTATAGGATGGAGGAGGGTTAATGGATAATATTAGGATTACAGAGATTTAAAAATAAATGGTTAGTGGCACTTAATTGTTATTTGACTGAAAAGGCATGATATTGTCAGAGAAGATGATGCCTTTAAGCCTCAGAAGTATTATCCCGTGTATCTTCATCTAATAAATTTTCGAATTTCCTTTCTGGTAAAAGTATAAAGAATGAGAAAGAAAGAGATGCATGAGGATAGATGGTTTTTTTTTTCCTGTTCTTATGAAGAATTATTATTATTATTTCTTCAATCGTTACTTAAAAATGAATAGAACTGACAAAGAATCACTGCTTTTGCAGTGGTTTCTAATTTCTTCAATGAGTGCATGAGTTGTGGCATTTAGCATAATGTGTTGGAAAATGTTGTATAATATTTTCATGTATAAAAATTTAGTTGCTTCCTTTTCCTTCTTGTTGCATGTCAATTTGTGTTGAATGAGGCTATCTGCTTCAGCTTTATTTATACCTTAGTTGATTACAGAACTTTCTGGTGGACATAAAAGGGCCTCAACTTGCATTTTTGCCTGTGCTTGCTTTTGAAGGAGGAACCAGGAGAAACATACCAAAGTTTGAGGTGCCTACTGCTTCGAGTTTTATAATTTTTTACTTATTTTAAATGTGATGTATGTCATAGCTAGAGATATGTTCTTGTTGGTTTGGGATTGTGCAGTATGTCCCTTTCAATATAAATATACATACGTACAAATATATATCTTACAGCATTGTCTTGTGATTTGCACTCAGATAATAAACCATGCATATAATGATCTTTTCTTGATGATGAAAGATCAATTACTGATAAAATATCTTTTCAAGGACACGGACTTTGGATTTCCAGTATCCTTCGGCTGTGTTTGAGAGATAGAAGGGGAGGGAAGGGAAAGGAAATGAAATGGAGGAAAAGGAAGGCAAAAAATATTGAAATGTCCTCTTGTTTTGGTGCTAAAAAAATTGAGGAAAGTAAACAGATAAAAACAATTTACCATGTTGGTCACTGGGTGGAAAAAAATGAAAATTGTGTTTTTTTACTAATTTACCATTATCATTATTTAACCCCAATTATTTATTTATATTATCATGTAATTATGCATTGTCTAGAAACATGTACAAGCACTTGAACGACTCGTACACTTGCCCAAGTGTCTGAAATGCCTAGAAAAACACTGAAGTATCTAAAATTACCAGAAGCATGGCTGTCTAGATAAAAAGCCCAGAAATAACTCAAGGATGGGATTTTTAGGAATTGTTCCGCCATCCAAAATATATATGCAGTGAATGTACATTGTACACATGCAGTATATATGACGCGCATTGTATCTATGCCGTATATATGCAGTGTACATAGTTTTGTTGTATATGTACGCTATATAAACACACTATATATGCAATGTATGCAAAGTGTATAAACGGTGTGATGCAGTTCGCAAACTTATATGTAGTGTATAATATGAGTATACATATTTTCTGAATGTGCACAATCTTGTGTGTTTATCTGGTATATGTATCCTGTATATTTATATGCATTTCTGTAAACGTAAAACATGTGTGTATTCATATACATAAATAATTCATGCATGTTCAGGAATAAATAAATTTTATGTTTATTAGCATTAAGAGGTCTTTTTATTAACCAAATTTATTGTTACTTTCATTTGATCCTAATTCAGGGAATTAGATATTTATTAGAGTAAGGGGAAATTGAGAGATGAATAACTTTTCTCCATTGCCCTTCATCCAAAACACCCTTGTGAAGAATAGTTCAGGAATGCCTAGTGTAGGGAGTTCACTGATGCTTCTGTAAATTCTTGAAGTGTCTTGGCAGAATCCTGATTCTTTAAGAGAGCAGTTCCATTGTTTTTTTTTTTCTTCGACATTTTTGTCGACCTAAACTTACTATCTTTGTTTCCTTTTCTTCTTCCATAGGCAGTTTCTTTTCTACTTGTTTCATCTCTGTCATACTTTTAAGAGGGAGATGACAGAAATAAGACAAGTATGCTGTGCTGATCGTCCATAATTTTTGAGTTGCCTACTCCTTGTTAGTGCTATACTATCAAAAGGTGAAGAGTAGACTCGTGTGATTTTACAAGGTGAAGCTTTCTAACCACTTGAAGTGTTCAGAAGGGTCAGTTATTCACCCAAAAAGGTGGTAGTTCATTAAAATGTTAAGTGTGTAGCCTTCATAAATGTTCTTTTGACATATCAAACTTTTTACAACTGGTAGTTTTTGCCTGAAAACTTACCCATATTGTATTTTCATCTGACCATGCGATACCGTTAGCAAAAGATGGACTGTGTTTTTAGCTCTGGTTCTCTATTTAATCTTTTTTAGACAGGTAGGCACTCTGCTATATGCTCGAGTTGTGAAGGCAACCACTGGAATTAATCCTGAGTTATCATGCACAGATGGTTAGTTGAATTTTTGGTAGTTATCTTGGCTTATTTCCAGTTTTTTTTTTTTCATCACTAGCATTGACTACATACTCTTCTTAACAGCCAGTGGAAAAGCAGCAGAATTTGGACTTCTTAAAGAAGGATTCATGTTTGAAACTTCTACTGGTCTATCAAGAATGTAAAGTATTTGGCTTTCCTACTCTTGAAAGTACCATTTGAGCAGATTTTTATTCTATGATGCATATTAAACCATTTTGAGTTCTTTTGTTTTTAAATTTGTGATTCTTGATTTGTCTAGGCTGCTGAGTTCACCAAGCTGTCCAGTTCTAGAGGCTCTTGGAAGTAAACTCTCCTTTGAGATAGCAGTAGGCTTAAATGGCAGGGTTTGGGTATAATTTCTGAAGCGGCACTTACAAAATACTTTTTTTTTTTTTTTAAATGTTTGGCCATATCTATTTCTTGCCAGCGTCTTTATTTGCCTGACCTGCAAAACTAAAATCTTTTCGCAACTTTGTCTTCTGAATTTTTGATAAATTTTGTTAATAAATGGAATGCTCTCTAATATTATACCTCTTTGACTTTTATATTTCTTTTTGTTTTAGGTGAAAGGTGTTGATCCGCGTACGACCATTATTGTTGCTAATGCAATAATGAATTCTGAATCTTTGAGTGGGGTGCAGCAGAGAATCATGGTCAAGAAACTACTGGATAAAATAACAGGTTGAAGTTGCTCAAGAAAGGTCTGTTATTTACTGGCCTTGATAAGTTGCGAATGAATTATTTGATTATGGTTCTCTCTGTATTTGAAACATAGTCTTTCAATATCTCAAGTGGAATTGTGATTTTGCACAATGCAGGAAAAAGGATCTAGGATGCTATATTGAGGAAAAACAGATGTTACTTGGACGAGGTATAGAGATACCAGAATATTAGATTGATGATGGGCTGATCTCATTTCCTTATGCCTCTGGAAATAGTTTCGAGTTCTTTAATTTTCCTCAATCCTTCTGATATTCGGCTTTAGAACTAAGAAGCCTAATGGACCTCTTGTTTGGTGATAAAGGGAGGAAGGAAGGGGGTGTGTGGGTCAGGAGTTCTCACAAGATTAGAAGCATATAAGTAACTAAATAGGTGGTCTAGTATCAGTTATATTCATATGAAAGAATTCCATTTTATACTACTACATGTCAAATGTTATATTGCATCCCATTTATACATACTTGTACCGTGATTTTTCTATTTGAGTCTTTCTGTTTGGTCTTGGTTTGGACTTAAGAACTTGGGAGTGTTTGGTTGATCGTGCATGCTTGTATGCAATGGATGAAAATTGTCAAGCATCTTTTTTAAATGCAACAATAATTCGTGTGTTGAGTTTGCATTTGCATTTTAAAAAGATCTCTTAGTGTTTCGCAGAGGGTTTGTTGTGTGTTTTCTTGAGAATAAAAAGGCAAGTTATCGATTTTAACATCTGTTTGATTAATTGGATTGAGTTGATAAAGTAATATTTGTTTTCGACTGAACTGTAACTTTTATAATTAGTACGCAAGTATAGTTGACCTTTTTATTGTTATTTAAAAATAAGAAGATAAAAAGTGATATATTTAGAGGGGCGTGTGTGCGCGCACGTGCATTTCGCAGAAAAGGTTGTTTAGTAGTTTAAAAAAAAAAAAAAAAAAAAACCAATAAAATGAGCTTTATGTATTATTAAGACTTTTTCAGACGTCTATTTTGACCAAACTTTCTGTCATTTTCACCAATTTTAAATGTGAGTCAAAACATATTTATAGTTTCTTTATACTAAAATATATAATTTTTTTTTAAAAAAATATTTTAATTAAAAAAGTATATTTTGATTGGTGGGAAAAGTAGAAAAATCAGCACCTGACGACATATATACATACATACATACAAGTAATCAGCTATTTATAATAAATATTAAAAAAATAATGAGTTAATTTTTCTTCAACTCAGTAGGATGGGATAAATAAATTTTCATTTTATTACATGCCATAAGTAATTTACTGCTTTAAAGACATTTATCTCAGGCAATCCTAGACACTCTCTTTAAGACTGCATTATTGAGGGTTTCGTACAATTAATTACTAACTTCAGCTGGAAACCCACCCCCAGACTCGTTTCATATCGTACTCTTTATACTTAAAAACAACAATTGCTGACGCTTTAATTTTTGGAGCATTACTTGTATAAGATCATGTTGTGTGTGTGTGTGTATATATATATAGTACTCTAATAAGGTAACACCAAGATTTTGTACCTTATTACTCTTAAGATATTCATTGATGTACGATATTGTATATATGTGTCTTTGTATATATATATATGGGTATGAGTTCAGTGCATTTAATATTGGTGATGTACACGAGCATCTTGGATTAAGGTTAGTCCATAACAGCCATTAAATGGGATTTGTTTTATGTGAAGGTTACTCCTACAATTACACTTAAGCCACTATTAATTGCACGCACATATAATACACACATATATATCTTATATGCATTTTCTGAGACGAAAGTACGCAAAAGCTTTGCATGGCATTGATGATGGTTCTGAATATGACGTTATCACGGGTTACCTTGGCTTCTTGCTGCATGTGAGGTTGGTATAACTCAAGTAAGATCAACCCTACCTATACCTTTCTTTTTCAATCTCTTTCTTCATCCTCCAATCATCAGTTACAGGGTTTTAATTTGCACTGCATCATCACCCTGACTGTGTTTTTTCATGTTATTTTGTATGGATACACACACACACACACATACATGCAATCACTAGTTTTTTTACTTAAGTTACTGATGATTCACGAGGCGTAGCTGTTATTAACAGATCTTAATATATATTACAAATATGTTTTCTGTCATATACCAAAGTAATTTCTTTTTTATAAGACAAGGCAAACAATCTATATATATATATATATATATATATATAGAGAGAGAGAGAGAGAGAGAGAGTAATATTCATGGGAAAATTAATTATCATATCGGGTTGGTATATATGTACTAGCTGTGATTACTACAAAATTGGTGTTGATACAAAAATTCAAGAATGATAACAAATAGATGCTGCATTAGTTGTTGTATTTTGTAAAAAAAAAAAAAAAAAAAAATTATTTTATTAGTAGATAATTTAAATACTTGATTAGATTAGTATGAATTCTATAGAATCAAGTGAATCATATTAAATTTACAGTCAATTCTGACAATTCAATTCACGATAAATCATACTTTGTTTATAACATTAGAGATGAAAACGTTATAAATTTAGAGTTAAAAATTATACCTTCAATGGTAAATTCTGAGTATCTTATAATGTATAGTCTCCTTGGTTAAACATGCATTCGTTTAAGTAGCCCTTTGATAATTGGTCATTATCGTAATAAATTAGTTTTAACTTATATTACAGACTTGTAGTCCTGAATTTCACTGTGTATTACCAAAAACCAGAAACATATCCAAAACTCAGGTACATCCCCCGTAGCTATACACACACACACACGATAAATATTAGCTGAATTTTTAGATAGGATTAATTAATTATAATATGAATTATGCATTAATTTTAAAAATATATATGATAAAGGCTTTAAATAAATATAATTAACTATTTATAATATGACCCCATTTATTTATTTATTTTTTAAAATCTTGCAAACTAATAGCACCATATTTGAGCCTACTTTATTTCTAGTGAAACGTTGGTGGGTATCACGTATTACGTATAAAAAAAAAAAAAAGTATTATTAGTTCTTAAAATTATATCATATATATAACTAATCTTATAATTAATTAATTTTATTATATTTTTACCCACTGTAGTTATTCTATAACTATTGTTTTTGTTCGGTTAATTGTCAATTATATATGGTTATTATGTTGATTAATTAATAGTTAAACTTCTACAAATACTAAAAGAGTATTGTACTTAACCACGTTATAACTAGTTAAACTTCTGCTGCGTTTAAAGTAATTATAAAGCGTCTTAGTGCTCCAGTTGAATCGACAGAATTCATAAATGTAATTTGTTTATTTCAAATTTTCGTTAAAAGAATAATATATATAAAAAAAAAAAAAAAACTTAAAAGTATACCAGGGCCAACTCATATATGTTTTGGAGTGCCTAATAAGTTTTTGCTGTAATCTTATTTCTCTCCTTCTATATATCAGTATAATGATGATATATATATATATATGTATGTATGTATGATACAACGGTGTCTTCCAAAGACAATTAGCTTCTCAGACTATCTAGGATTTCTCTCTCTCTCTCTCTCTCTCTGTAAATATCTGAAGTGAAGAAGAGGAGAAGTTTCAAGAATTAAGAATGGAAGACGGGAAGAGTGAATATAAGAAAGGGTTATGGAGCGAGGAGGAAGACAAGATTCTGATCGATTACATAACCCTGCATGGCAAAGGCAAGTGGAGTCGCATTGCTAAACTCACAGGTATATATATATATATATCTATATATATATATAATCTTTTAATTAATTAATTAATATGGTTAGATATTCGATAATTAATTTGTTTCATGATATATATATATATATATGATTAGTTTCTGATTAGAAAAAACATAGACTGTTTCAATATTAAGTAATGCAAAGGGCCTGTAGGATTGAAGAGAGGCGGCAAGAGCTGCAGGTTAAGGTGGCTTAATTATCTATGCCCTACTGTTAAACGTGGAGATTTCTCTGAGGAAGAAGAAGATCTTATCATTCGCCTCCATAACCTTCTAGGAAATAGGTATTATCTCTCTCTGTCTCTCTCTCTTTCTCTCTCTCTGTCTGTGTGTATATATATATATATATATAAATATGTATGTATCATTTTCTGAATCATACATCTTTTTTTAATGATTCCCTTCTCGTATCTTCTTTCTTTCTTTCTTTCTTAATTCTTAATTTCTGCCTACATATGTTTATTAGCATTGTGACAGAAGCTCTGCATGTTCTCTTTTGTTTTTCCATTCGATGAAATATACAATTAATATAATTATATTAAATATATTTCTTCCATTTTATCTTCATTTTTTTGAATAATTATAGAAAAAAAAATCTAAAAATAATAACAAATTATATTTGTTGAATATAAATAATATAAATTAGTTACCTATATTTATTTTATCATTATTAATTCATGTTTTTATTCTACATAAACTAAAATAGCTTTAGTTATAATATACAATAAAGAAAATACCATATATGATATAAATGTATATATTACTAATTATGAATTCGAATATGCATTTTTCTAACAAAATAAATAAAATATATTAAGTAAAATAACTATTCTAATAATTATTAAACATGTGATAATTAAGGGTATAATAGTATACAATTAATACATTAACTAATAGGAAATGTATATAATATATATATATATAAAATATAAATGTTGGTCCTCATTTAAAGGTTGTATAATTTTATTGCATTTTAATTAGCTTCTATATATCGAATGTACAATTTTTATTTAAAAAATAAATAATAATTATATATCATAAATATGTTTATATTTATTTTAATCTATATAAATAAATCAAATTAATTATATATTCATTAAGTGTACATATAGACTAGTAGATATAAATAATTAAATTAATTATATGTTATGAATATTTTTATATTTATTGGATTTATATTAATTAAATACATAATTAAAATTAATAACTTAAAATTAATTAAATCAGTCTTAATGATATTGTAATACTTACACTAAGGTACACACACACACACACACACACACACACGAACTTTAGCTATTTTTATTGGCTCTTTCCGTGATTAATTAAAAGACATAAATAATATATGTCAATATTCAAACGTATAGAGGAAATACGTTTCTTCTTAATAAGAACAGCACAAGAAAGACAAATTGTAGGTCGAAACACACACATTTATATAGCACTATCTCTTATCACCAAAAACCCTACTTGCATATATCAATTTGGCTTTTATCCTTTTCCAGTTAAATTCTGGTTTTTCTGCATGAATACTTATACTTCGTCGTTTTGGTTGCTCTGACCTTGGTGCTTGACAACCCATATTACGTACTCATCATGTTAACTTTTTATTGATAACAAATCTATCCTAAATCATATATGTATGACGTATATACATATATTGATGCACACCCATTATACATATACGTGTACATATTCTTAATCTGATATCTCTTTTTAACTATATGCACACACACACACACACACACACACACACACACACATATATACATATGCATATATAATAGGTGGTCTTTAATTGCTGGCCGGGTTCCGGGGAGGACAGACAATCAAGTGAAGAACCACTGGAACACTCGCTTGAGCAAAAGACTTGGTGTGAAGAAAGGAGCATGCAAAACGTTGTCGTGTAAGGAATCAAAAGAAGAGGATCCAAATCCGACATCGTCTACAGCCAGTTGGAATAATCGTTGCCAGAAACGGAAGATAAGCGAAGAGGGTTCTGATCATCAACGCTGTGATAATATTAGTGGGTTCATTAATATTAATTACGCCACTAATGATTTAGGTAGTAATTACCAGCAATTTAATGTTTGGGTCAATACCAATAACGATGATCTGAATTTGCAATATACCCCTAACTTAATTGAATTTCCAGATGAGTCCCCTGACTTTTTCTGGCATGGAATACTGTAAGTATTATATACGTGTATATATATATATACACATATATACATATATATATATGATCAGCTTTGTATTTACCAATCTCATTTTCATCAACACTTCTTATTAATAACATGTGTATGTATTTCCCTTGTTCACTTTCCAGAATTCATTCAAGTAATTTTCCTTTTTTAAAATTAATGGATTCCAGAGTTTTTCAAAATTCTGAAAAGGAAAACAAAGTTATGCCTGTAAAATGAAAATTTAAATTAGTAAAAAATAATTCAATATATTATTTGAAAGTGACATATTTGACTAATTTTGATATTATGTAATAATCAATGAATATTGATATTTTTTAAAATTTAAATTAATACAAAATGACACAAATGAACAGATTGTATTTGTGGATTAAATTAGCTAATGATGAAAATAATTTTTTTTCTTAGAAATAATGAAAATAATTTGGATATTACCTTCTCACAATGTATTATTTGTTGTGGGAGTGGTAGATCTCCATATTCTTCTTTGACCTTAATTTTGGCAGGTAAACCAATTTTGCCTGATCATGTAGAGAGCCAAATTAATGATAAAATTAGGAAAATTATTTAAATATATTAGATTAATTATTAAAAAATATAACAATGATAATAATAACTTAATATAATTAATTAGCATATTCATACGATCGTTTAACGTAATTGGAGAAGTAGTGTGCATTTTCACACGGCCTACTTTATGATGATGCAAATATAGTCGCACGATCCTTTTAATATAACTAGTGAAGCAGTATGCATTTTGATACAACCTACTTTGTAGAAATGCAAATGAAGAATAAAAAATATTCTACAACCCTTTTCATGTAATTGGAGAAACATTGTGCATTTTCACACAACATACTTCCTGATAATGCGAATGAGGACTTGAGCATATTCACATGAACCTTTTATATAATTAAAGAAGGAATGTGCATTTTCACAAGATCTACTGTGTGACGATGCAAACTAAGAGTTAAACATTTCCTATATGAGGAGTAGTATGCATTTTCACAAAATCTATTTTGTGATGATGTAAATGAGAAGTTGAGTATACTGACACCACTTATTTCATGTATGAGAAGTGGTATACAATTTTTCACAACCTACTTCATGAAATGATAATACATATCTGAGCGCATTCACACAACCCTTTTTATATAATTGGAGAAGCAATGTGCATTTTCATTCAACCTACTTAGTGATGCAAATGATTATCTAAGTTGCGCAAGTTAGGATGAGTGAAGGGGATTAGGTTGCCTCGGTCTCAATTTTTGCCTTAGACTTTAGAACATCTTCTACCTATCTAAGATATAATAAAGTTCCTTTCATTAATCTCATATTTATCTTTTCTTCTAACTCTCGATCTTCGTCATATATTATTCTTATAATAAACTACAAATATTTGTTTCTCTTGGAATCCATAATTTCACTTTCCTCTCTTTTTCTCCTTGCTGTATTTCTATTTTTTTTTCTTTCTTTTTCTCAACTTCCCCTTTTTATATATTTTTTCTTTTCTTTTTTTTTTAATCTATTTTTTATTTCTTTTTTCTCATTTTTATTTTTCTTTTGCTTTATTCATTAACCCTGTTGATGAGAAATTCATTAAAGTCTTATAATGATATCAAACCTAAGTTTTCTCTTTATGATTCCTAGGGAACAATATTTTATCTTTATAGTTCTCATATATGTGATTAATTCAATAGCAAG
>NW_019014569.1:0-23093 GCF_000150535.2 Carica papaya
CTATTAACTAATTATATATATATATACCTATATCCTATATATTATATTATATGGGCCACGTGTTTTCATCCTTCTGCTCCCTAGAGTACCCCTCTGGGGTCCTTTTTTTTTGGTTAATTATATATATATATAACTCCAACATGTTCTGGCTTTTTTTTTTTTTTTTATTTCTTTTGTAACCATTCGGGCACCAACTGAGTATTTTACTGTACGAAATACACATAATTCTTATCTATAGTGTGATCCAAAAAGCTTTAAAAATCTTTTCTAACTCGGTATATAATCTTCTCAAAAATTCGAATACTATTTTGGATAATTTTTCTTTTTTATAATGAAAACATCCGTTAATTTATGAATAATTTTAGAAACTATACACGCATAAAGAAAAATATATTTTACCTTCTGACACGTGGTTTTGATCGCCAACGTCACCATGCACTACCACCCGCGTGTCACTGGAAATGTCATAGGCTGATGTCGGATCAATGCGTGTTGTTGCTAATGGAATACCAACAGCAGATCTGGTTGCCACACTTCCTTTTCTTTCTTTTTTTTTCCTTTTTTGTCT
Organism: Carica papaya; assembly: GCF_000150535.2. The sequence continues at coordinate 569 of NW_019014569.1, forward strand.
TTTTTTTTCTTTTTTTTCCTCTCAGTTGCTTTCTTCTCCTCCGTCGTGAACCATGGCCACCTCATGCTTCCTCTCTGGCTGCACTAAACCTTCCTCTGCCACATGAACTTCTTCTCCGGCAAGTCTACCGCACGCTCTTTTCTTTATTTCTTCTTCTTCTTTCTTTTTCCTTTATGCTTATTATTATTATTATTATTATTATTATTATTCTTCTTCTTCTCTCTCTCTCTCTCTCTCTCTCTCTCTACATAACCATGACTCTTATCTCTCTTCTTCTCCTTCTTCTTCCAGTCGCGCGTCACCGTGTTGCACAACCCGCGCAACCCTCCTCATCTTTCTTTCTCTTTCAGCTGCAGAACACTATGTGACCTTTCTCTCTCGGTTGTCGATGTCGCTCGACCCTCTCTTTCCTCTCACAGTCGCATCTCTCTCTCATCACTCTCTCCTCTCTTTTGTTTTTCTTTATTTCTCTTTTATTTCTTTTATTTTTCTTTATTTAATTATATACATACAAATATATATATATATACATATGTTGGATGCCTTCTTTTTCTACTTCTAAAGTACACACTAGGTTTTTCTTTTCTTTCTTCCTTTTTGTTTTTTTTTTTATTTTAGTTATATATACTCACATATATATATATATATATGCCACCTAGTTTCCTTATACTCCCAGAGGCATACACGCCTATGGGCATTTTTTTTAATTTTTTTTTTTACATTTATAATTAATATATATATATTTTTCTTTTCTTTTGTATCCAGTTGGGTATTACACTCTAAATACATTCTTATTTAGGATTCTAATTAAAAAATTAAATTAAAAACTCATAAACATAAAAGAAGTAAAACTCTTCTCTCTCAAATGGTGTAGGATTCTTTAAGGATTGTGCTTGCCTTATCTTGATCGGATTGAGACTTTATTATTTAACGAATTTTTGAAATAGACTTTATGTTCAATATGAATAAAATTCAAGTCATGTTTTAGCATAAAACCAACACTTTTTTCTTGTGGAACTTGATTAAGTGTAGGAAATATTATCCCTTGGGCTCTCACACTTCAAGCATGATTTTATCTCTCTTTAAAATATTAACTTATAAAGAGGATATCGATTAGGACTCTTGTAAGATTGACTTCAAATTTCTTAAGGAAACTTATAAATAAATCCTACTTGAAGTAGGACTCATAAAATCAATTTCTACTATGAGATGAAGGAGAGTGTAGTTTCGGCCAAAACTTTTAGTAATAGGATTATTCATCTCTTATCTTGACAATAATTATAAATTGATGAAGACTATCGATTTTGATGATGTAGATCTCTTGAAACAATCATGCTTACTCTTCGAGACTAATTAGTGTAAAACCTTCCTCAACAATGTTCCATACATCATGGGAAATAAATAAAAATTTAATCATATTGCTCCATAGATTACATTTTTGTCCAATAAAGATGAGTATTCTTTGTTCGGAATAATTAAATTTTAGTTCATTGTTATTTGAGGCATAGTTAATTTTGAATAAATTGGAAGGCTATTAATGTTTATGAGGAATTGAAGAAGTTGAAGAAACATGGCTTTAATGCAATAATGTTAAAATTTTTTAGACAAATTTATGTACTGGAATTGATTTTAGAGTAAGATGCTAATAAAAATTAATCTAAAGGATAACAGAGAAATAGAGGAAATTGGAGGATTAAGATAAAGATGAAAATTTTGGAAAGATGGGCATTAAAATGGAGGGTCTTTTAATTAATGAAAGACTCAGAACTCGTATAGTTGGGTTTTTTTTTTTTTATAGTAAAGATATATATAGACCCCAATACAATATATATATCCTACATGAGGCTTTTTATTTTATTTTTCCTCATCATTGCCATTTTTCTCTACTTTTTTATCGTCATTCTTGATTCTTTTTCTCTTCTTCCTCATTATTGATGTTCACTATCATTCTAGAATTTTTATTGCAAACCACCATTTTGAATTTTTCTTTTCTTTATTGACTTTAAATTGCAAATTATTTTTTATATCATTGTCACATTAAGTAGTCATGTGTAAGAAATTGGTAGAGAGGAAAAAACCTTGACCAAACCCCATTTTGAGATAGCGAAGGAGTCTATGTTTGGCATCAAGATGAAGAATATGAAGTCTTATATGAATTGACTTAATACTTGCATAGAGTAAATAACATCTAGTTAAGTAAATATTACGTAGAGGAGTCTGCTAATTATGAGGCGATGTTATTGATCTTAATTTATAATCAAGTTCATGTACGCCTACACCAATGTTATACTGAGTTACCATCGTGGAGCTAACAGGTTACACATCAAGGTAGTTTGCTTTATCAATCAAGATAGTACTTACCTTCACAAGCATAATGCTTTTATATTGTGTGAAACATATACTCTAAATTAAGATGATGGTTGACTTGTTTAAGGATGTTGGAGTATTATTCGTGAAGGTGACATAATCTGTATAGATCAGTAAAGATTGTGACATGAATCCTTCAAACAAAGATAATAAAAAACATTTTTACATAAATTCCTTAAACCAAGGCATTTTGAAGGATTTGAAACTTTTTTTAAACTAGTATATGAATGCTTATTTAAAACAATAAAGATATTCTTTGAGTCTATAAATGTAATTGTTATATCCTTTACGAAAGCCTTGAGGACCTTTATATGCATTCCCTTATGGAGATCCTTATCTAGGAAAGAATTATTCATATTTGTTTACTGTAGATCTTAATATCCCATAGCAGCTACAACCAATAAGCTACATAAGAGTTAAGATTTTTACAACATGAGCAAATAGCACTTCAATCTATATAAATGTTTTAGCAACCAAATGCTTAAAGTGTCTAATAGTTTTGTTAGATTATATTTAATTTTATAAATCCATTTTGGATTAACTTTATGCTTACCGAGAAGAAGATGCTTTAAAGTCAAAGTTTGGTTCTCCTCTAAAGCCTAGATTACTTCTTGTATGACTTGTCTCAAATTAGAATCCATAGCTTTGTGAATGTTAATAAAAAAAGAACATGACTAGTTATGTTAGATGGAGTAGACCATACCTGAGTTTAATTGAAAATTTTTAAAAGGTGCCAAAGATGATAATACGTCATGGTGGAAACCACATAGCTTCATATATGGACACATGTTGTGACTTATGTGAGCACTGTATGGGAGATGAAGTATGTTCTGCATAAGGTGTCAAACTATAAGGGAGCTGCATATCAATCGACCAACGCTCACCCTTAATGATAATTCTATTTCTTTTTGGCACAACGTTAATATCTAGTATATTGTAATATATTATAAAATATAAAGTAAGAAAAAAAAGAAAAATAAAGGTATAGATAAAGTGGGAAAAGCTTTTCTAGCTAAGGGGAAAGACTCTGACAACCTACATCAACTAATGATATTGTAACCTCCTTATCTCGTCACCTACAATCTCCAACAATATAAAAAGTTTATGAGAAAATAACATGGAAAAAGGGAAATTGAGGCTGAAGTTTTCTTAGCATCTCACCTAAATCCAACAAGCATTTTTGGAGGCACAACCACCGAACGACTCAACATGTTCTCAAACATCAATTTTGACAAGTGAAAGCATGTGGATTATCAGTTTTTAGCTAGTGAAGGATAAGAAGGCATAACTTCTCAAGGTTTGATGCTAAGAATGGTGGTTAATCCTGGTGTTTAATTGATATATTAGGAACCATAATGAGTTCTACTAGATTCCAACTCTTCAATTTGTACATTAGTTAACAACTATACCACTGTCACCCTGTTGGAAATAAAATGAAGACTAAATATTGTTGTTGATGTAAATTTTATAATTAGAGAGATGTATTGGAAGTAAATAACATAAAACTTATAGTCCATCAAAATGGAATACCAATACACAACAATACATAACCCATATATAGGTAGTGATCCTATTAATCTTTCTATTTGTAACCATCCATTTATTTTATTTAATTTTTATTTAATTTATTGTTGTTCTATTTTGATTTTCTCATAATCACTCATTTATAATTTTTATTCATAACTGAAAATTTTCTTATTTTCATAAGAAAAATTAATTAACTCTAACAATCTCCCCCCTTTAATTCATTTTATTTGACAAGCCTGTCGATTTCTGGTTATGTATAAAATTTTCTTTGGTTAATATTTTTGTAAAGATATCAGCTAGCTGAAGGTACCCAATTCTGTTGTTTATCAGATGCTTCAAAACTTTGTGGCTCAATTAGTAAGAAACTACATTACTCATAAATTTCTGCTAGCCTTTTTACTTGTCTTAGAACTGACTTTAGAGTAGTTGACTATTATCTAACATTTCTATTGGAACTTAGGCTTAAACTTGGAGTAGAAGTTGAGCTTGAACTAGAGTCACCTTGTCTTGGAGTGCTATATTGATAATGCAACTCAATCATCTGAGTTGTTTGCTGACCTAATGAGATAATAATTGGTGATGAGTACTTTTCTTGAACTTCCTCTTCTTCCCAATTCTAGGAAGCATTCTCATCGAACACTATATATCTATTGATCATTAATTTCTTCTTCTCCAGATTGTACACCTTATACCCTCTCGTACGATCAGCATAGCCAACAAAAATACATCCTTCACTTTTGTTATAAGATACTGATAGATTCTCGGTTGGTATGTGAACATAACATACACAAAAAAAATCTTCATGTGGCTAATCACTGATTTGACACTACTTCATGCTTTAATTGGAGTTCAATCTTGACGTGAGAGAGATTTGGAAAATGATCGTTTTAACTTCCATAACCTCACAAAACATTACAACTAGAAAACTTAACCACCTAATTTACCATCCCTATTTAAATCACTCCCAATAACATGAATGATATCAAGGTATTTGGAAAAAATAGAATAATAAGGAAAGACACAATGACTTACCTGATAAGTCGATCTTAATTCATTGGCTCAACAAAGCATCTGAAGTTCCTTAACTTGACTCTTGAAGAACGCTTGCAAAATTAACAAAGATAATTTTAAAGAAGCAAAAGCTTGCAAATATTATTGATATTAAAGTTGTGAAAGTTGTGATTACAACTTAAGGATTAATGCCTTTATATAGAACTTATTTCTACAAAATCGAATAGAAATACAAACCTTAATTCTATTCTAATTTTTAATAGAATTGAAACTAAGAAACTTAAATAATTAAAAAAATTTAATCCCATTCAAAATATAATACTTAAATTAATTAAATGTGGAATCTTCTTCTTATAGCCGATACTAGTCTCCCCCCCCCTCCCCAAGCGAGTTTGGCTTACTTGTTGTTCTTGGCTTCTATATTTTATTCTCTATTTTTTAGATGACTTTGGCTAGAACATGCTTGAAAATATAGGAATTTTAGTAGGAATTCAAAAAAGGACTTCGGCATGGAAAAGGCTTCCTTGGTTTGTCAGTGAGTGCTCTTGGAACTCCTTTTATTGAATTTTTTCCTCTTTTTCTTGAATATTTGTTTCTTTATGAAAGTCTTCTTCTTCCAATTTTGAACCTTCTATGAGAAGAGTGTCTTCATGTAGGTTTTTTAAGTGGCAAAGGTGGAAGAAAAGCTTCTTCCCTCTCGGTGTCGAACTCCTTCAAACACTCTTGTCCTCCCTCTAGGTTTATTAGTTCCTTAGGATGAAATCCATCATTGATCGTCGACAGCTGCATGTTATCTTTTTGTTTTCTCTTCTCATCAATCATGGAGGGTACTTCCTCTTCATCATCATCGGATGCATAAAGGATGAACGGCTTAGTGCGGGTGAACCTCTTCTTTTTTCCCCTTCTCTGTCGTGAGGGCTATGAGCCAAGATTGACATTGGCCAAGTATTGATTTTCTTTTTTACGTGTTTCCATGATGCTTCTTGGACCCTGAAATTGATGTTGGGCTCAAACTCTTTGGCCTTTTTCAATTTGGGCCTTAAAACCCTTTTTTGGGCCACTCTTTTCAAGGTCACTAAGTTGTCAGTTCTTGGTCTTTTGATTTTTGAGCCATTTTTCTAAAATCTTCTTGGATGTTCCTTGGTTCGAGCATGCTTGATGAGCTTTAGAAGAATCTAAAACATTCTTAAATTGGGCCTTTAACTTGTAGAAATCTGTTCACAGAAAGAATTCCTTATTCCCGTAAGAGTAGAAATCCTCGTGGTTGCAAGCATGCATCACTGCTTGTGCAGCATGTGCATGGGCACTAATTATGCACGTGTTTCCCTCATGTGTGCACACATGCTCTGTTGTGTGCGTGTGTGCGATTGGGCATGCTATGCAAGCATGTCTTCCTGCCCGTGTATTCGCGGGCTTGTAGTAATCTTCTCGTGGGCACACTAAACCTTATGGGTATTTTTCTCTGTTTAGACTCCCTTCATGGGCTTTTTTATACCTTCTGAAAATCACGTCAAATCTGGAACTAATTTTGTTAGACTCTTATTCAGATATAAACCCTTGTATTTACTATTTCTACCCAAATAATGTTAGACTATTTTTCTCTTTAAGCATCAATTTATCATCTCGACAATCTTTGATTCCTTCTCTCAGCCGCATAATTTTCTTGAGGATTATATGCTGCTATCAACTATCTTATAATATCATGTTCTTCACAAGAAAGATTAAAGTTCTTCGAGGTAAACTTACTTTTATTTTCTACTATAGTTTTAAATTTCTTGAATACTTCAAAGGCATTTGAATTTTCTTTTAAAAATTAAACTCGTGTCATTCTTGTAGAATCTTCAACAAAAATTACAAAATACCAATTTTTGCCTTATGATAAAATCCACATTTTTCTGTATGTGTTGGTGTGAACCAACTTAAAAGGTGGACATGTTCACGAGGTTCCCCCCATTATTTATGTTTGATGCGACTTGCAAAAAATATATTATTCACGTATGCTCGTACTTGTATTGATAAATGGTAGTCCTTGAACCATATTTTTAACTCATAGCAGGTTTAAAGTAGTTGAGACAATAATACCTTTTGTGCCATAAATTTGAGTAGTCTATTACCTTAGTTTGTTTTCAATACCAGTTCTGAAACATACTTTATTTGCAGAGAAAATATTCTAGACCTCTTCATATTTACTTTTACTAGCAAATGATTGTTGTTTATCTGAACAAAAATTATGTAGCCTCTATCTTCAAAATAAACAGTATAACCATTTTGTAAAAGTTGTTCGATACTTCATAGGTTTTGCTTCAAATCTGGCACTAATAGCACATTTCAAATAAAATTAGGTATCATTTTAGTTTACACAGCAATACTGCCTTTGTCTTTACCTTGAACCAGATGAACATTTCCCATACATAACTTGGTCTTATACAACTCATCTATATCTTGGAATAGTTTTTAGTTACATGTCATTTGATTTGTGTAACAACTATTCACGTATCAAATGTCATTATTCTCTTCTATTGTTGCATGACATGTAAAAAAGATATTTTCTGAATTCTCCTTTTCTTCTCCGAAATTTGCATAATCACGAACTTGATTTTTGCCATATTTTGTGATATGATCGTACTGCTTGCATTTGTTGTAGTGTTTCTTCGATCAATATCTCGATGTACTATGATTCAATTTCTCACATATGTGACACCTCATATTTGAACTTGAACCTAATTCCCTTTTAGTTTGATTTTGTTGTTTATGCACATCCTCCCCCTTGAAGCCAACAATTTGTAATGCTTCAAATTTCACAAAGGTAAATTCACTACTTCACTAACACCCATGATCAAACCTAACTCTGATACCAATTATTGAAAATAAACTGAAGACTGGACGTTGTTGTTGATATAAATTATATAACTAGAGAAATATATTAGAAGCAAATAACATAAAACTTATATTCAATCAAAATGGGATACTAATACACAACAATACATGACATTTATATAGGTAGTGATCTTAATAATCTTCATCTTCATAACCGTTCATGTATTTTATTTTATTTATCATTATTCTATTTTAATTTTCTCATGACCGTCCATTTATAATTTTTATTCATAACTGACAATTTATGATTTTTATAAAAAAAATAATTAATTCTAACAAACTCATGGTGGCAGGTCCAATGGCTCTAATAGTAGAGATGGTATTCTAAGCAAATTTAAGAACAACTAGGCATGTCAATGGATGGGGTTCAAGGCGTGTTTTATAAAACCTAAATATAACCTAAACATGAATAAAGAAAACCTAAATGTGTTTTGGATCCAAAGCAAGTCCATAAAGAGATGGTTAATGGATAATACAATACATAACTTAGAGAAAAAGCAAGGTTCTCATAAGAAAATGACAAAATATCCTTGTCATCACCATGGCCAATGATGATATCACATACATCAATGTCTCTCATTTTTTTTTCTCTCTCTCTCATTTCTCTATGGATGACTTTTTCTTTTTCTTTTGAGCTTTGAGATTTTGATTATATGAACAACACAAATAGAAACCCTAAAGGATTTGGGTCTGTTTATTATTTCTTTGTTAGAGAATGAATTGATTTCTCCGTTTTTCTTAATAAAGGGATAGAAAAAGGTTTTGTTGTTTTCTTGAGTAAGTGCAAATATATATTATTGACCAATTATACAAGTGACTTTAAGATGAGTTGTTAACGAGTATGTTGTTTGACATGGTACATGCTATATTAAGATTGATTCCATGTTTACTGTATGACCCTACTGTGAAATATCCTAATCAATTTCTATTTATTCTCTCTTTTAATCCAATTCTTCTTCCGAATTCTCACCATTTTTCCTGCATTTTGATTTCTGCAACTCACTTTACGCAGCTGTCTGAACATAATCAGACTCAGAAGGCGGCCATTGATTTCTATAACAATGTTCCATATATCATGGGAAATATAGATTAGATTTTTCACCAACAAAAATGGGTATTCCTTGTTAGGGATAACTAAATTAAAAAGCTCGTAGTGTTTATGAGGAGCTGAAGAAACCAAAAGGACCTAATACCACAATGTTAGAATTTTTTTAGACAAAATTACGTAATAGAATTGATTTTGGAGTAAGATGTAAAAAAAATTTATTTGGAGACTAAAAGATAAATAGATGAAATTGGAGGATTTAAGAGAAAGATGAAAATTTTAGAATAATGGGCCTAAAAATAATAGGATAGAAGGGGAAAGTTTTGCCTTGAGAAGGCAATCCCTCAGTTGTAAAGATTCCTTATAAGTAGGAGGATTTTCTTTTCCATTTGGATTATGGTGTATGTGTTGGATTTTTTTCTAACATGTGAGCTTAATGTGGGTCCTGATATGCGTATCAGACTATCAATTTAATGGGCTCGTTTAAAAGTAACAAAAAATAGTTAAATAATATTAGGTCTAAATGCATTAGGTTTAAGTATGAGCTTGTAATATGCAGATGTTATTTTTGTAATATTCTTATTTTATGATTGACAAAATGAGAATTGCAAAAGTTAGTCGACATAAAATACGATTATAGATCCCGAATCATAAGGTTGTATTTTATTTTTATGAAATCTTGTCACTAGAAAAAAACTAGTTTCAAGACGTCATATTGATTCGGAAGATCCTACCACCTGATGCGAAAAAATTTTCTGTGATGGATTCAAGTACGCTTCCACTTATATTTTTTTTTAATTTAGTATGAGAATGTATGTTTAATTTTTACAGATCTACAAATTTGAAAAGAATTTTTATTCTAACAATTGGTATTAGAGTCATTTTTCGTATTGAATTTTTGAAAAAGTTTTTTTTTGTTATTTAATTTTAGATTCAGATTTATAATTTTAGATTTTTAATTCTATTTTTATTTAGTTGAAAATATATATATTGATAACGATCAAATGCACAAAAGCTCAAATGTTGTTAATCAGGAAGATTAAGTTTGTGAAGATGATAATTTGATCAAGATTGTTGGTCTAATGACACGTTCAAGAAGAAAGAAAATGTAAGAAGCCTTGAAGAATTTAATTAGCACAAGTCTTTTACTAGAATGCTCCAAAGCCCACAACGCAAAGTCCAGAATTATGAATATCATGACCATTTCAGATCATGGGCCAGTAAGGGATAATGGATCATATTGGACTGATCAAGACAATCATTTTGGCCCACAATATGGCCTAAAATTCATGCAAAAGCATGGTTGGTTCAAGATTACACTCATTTATCAATTCTAGCCAACAATAATGGTTTGACTTTGAAGTTAATGGACATCAATAAATCTGATCATTTATGAACAAGATTGGAGTCTTCAAAAGTATTAAAACTCTTCATTGGATGATCGAAAATCAACATGGAGTAAAGAGAAGTCAGCCTGGAAAAAATGAATTCAAAGAAGACTAGAATCCCAAGTCATTAATTAGTCTTGAATTCTGTTTTTTTTTCTCTATTAGTTTCTATTTCTAAAGTTAATTTTAAGTAATTTACTTTTGAATTTCGTGCTTCCTATGACCTATAAATAGGGGTGCATTCTACTTGTAGAGAACAGATGAAAATTACATACTTGTTAAGGGTTTTCCTTAATTTGCTAGTCTCTTTGAGCTAGTTTGGGTCTTGCAAGGTACTTGCAAAACTTATTAGGTTTATCAACTAGGATTCTTCCTCTTAGTTGTGGCACTTTGGCCTTTCTTCTTTCTCTTATGTGATTCAAATGTGATAGGTTTAATATACCTATTATTGTTGGGTTCATTAGATTTAGGGGTGGGTAACAGTAGTTCAATTTTTCTACCTTTTTGTGACTCAAAGGTGGTAGGTTTAATATACCTACTGTCGTTGAGTTCAAATAGGTTGGGTTGGGTTGCTTAAAAGATTTTCATAATTCTTTCTTTTGGTGTAATTCAAAGGTGTTGAGTTTAATATGCTCAATATTGTTGAGTTCATCCAAGATTGAAGATTGGTTGAACTAGATCATCAAGGAACGATCTTAATCAACGGGTAACCGTTGCTTATCATATATGCAAAAATATTTATATATGTATATATATATAAGTATTAGGAATATATATGTATCAATATCGGAAAAAATATATATGTAAAAAATTAAGAAATATATATATGCATATATATCGACAAGTTAAGTATTATATATGTATATATATATATATATATATATGAAGTAGAAAAACAAAAAGAAAGAGCAGTAGCTGACTGCCACTGCATGAAGAATTTTGTGCGTAACGGCTGGAAATTTCCAGCTGTTATTATAGTAATTAAGAAAGAAAGCAGCCATTACAGGCTTCATGAAGAAAAAGGAGAGAAAAAAAAAGGGGGGGGAAAGGGTTTTGGGCTTGTTGGGTTATTTAATTTTATGTTTTAAAATTAAGTTATGTGAGTTTGATCCACAAGAAGAGAAGGAAATGAAGAAAATAAGGAAAAAAGAGAGGCCCATTCGGCTGGCCCAAAACCTAGGCCCGTTTGGGCTGAGCCAACCTAGTCCAGACCCGATGGGTGTTGACCCAACCAGGTCAACAATCAACAGTTGACCGATTAACGGTCAACTTTTGACAAAAAAAATTTAAGGGTATTTTTAGTCATTTTGTAGTTGATTTTCTTCATAATTCAGTTTAAATTTTATTTTAATTTTGAATTTTAACATTAGTATGTCAAAATATATATTGAAATATATTAATTTATACAACATGTCACCAAAGTGACATATCTTATAGATAATTTATTTATTTTATAATGTAAATAGTTGTATGAGTGTAATTTATGTGAATGTTAATCAGCTCAAATGAATGTTAATATTTAATATTATTGTATTCTATTTTTGAAACAATGAATATGTGACAGTTATTCTGTATAACATATAAACTTTAAATCTGCCAAAAAGAATGTTTATTATTTGATGTGTCTCTACTGTCTGTATTTAATTACTATTATAGGGTACCACTTACAAGTTAATATTCTGTTCAAAGATAAAATGTTAATGGAGTGTTCGGTATCTTAAGATGAGAATATACATTTATTTAAAATTCATTATTAAAGTTTATAATTTACAGTTTTATGTGAGTATTAATTAATTTGTTTTTATATATTCTCTGTTCAGGTTCCTTTTGTACTAGAAGTATCACTGCAAATGTTAATTCTATCCTAATGTTGAACAACACAAATTTCAAGCAATGGAAGAACAGTGTTCGACTTGTGCTTGAAGTTATGGATCTGGATTGGGCTTTACAGGTTGATCAACCTGATTCGATTACTTCTGACAGCACTCTGAGAAAAAGAAGGAGTTTGAAGAATGGGATCTGTCAAACCGTATGAGTATATTGGTTATGGAACAGACTATTCTAGAAGTTTTTCGGAGCACTATGTCCGATGAGATCACAACAACTAGTGATTTCCTTTATTCTCTATAACAACGTTTCACTAGAAATGATAAGACCGAGGCATGTACACTTTTGTCGACCCTTGTTTCCATTATGTATAAGGGAAATATAAACATTAGAGAGCACATAATGGAAATGTCACATGTGCATGCAAAGCTTAAAGCACTTAAAGTGGAATTGTTAGAAGAAGTACTTGTGTACTTTATTTTAATTTTTCTTTTACCACAGTTTAATCATTTTAAGGTGACATACAACTGTCAGAAAGAATCTTGGAATCTGAATAAGCTCATTTCACATTGTGTTCAAAAGGAGGAAAGACTCAAGTCTGAGAGGACAGAGGGTGTTTATTCCGCATTGATTTCAAAGAATAAGAAGAATAAGAAAAAGAAAACAGGTAAATCTGTTGTGATTTTAGTACAATAGAAAAAGCAACAAAAGGTTCAAACCAAAAATGTTTGTTTCTTTTGTAAAGCTCCGGAACACCTGAAGAAGCAATACACTAACTATCATGCGTGGTGCTCAAAGAAAGATATACTTCTTAATTTTGTTTGTTCCGAGGTTAATTTAACTTTTGTACTACACAAACCTGGTGGATAGATTCTGGTGCCATAACTCACATCAGTGTGTCTATACAGGGTTGCCTCCATTGATGCAAGCCAACTGACGGTGCCAGATTCATTTATGTGGGTGATGGTAAACTACTCGAGGTGGAAGCAATTGACAAATTTAGATTGTTATTAAGGACTGGATTTTATTTGGATTTAGAAGAAACTTTTATTGTACTGTCATTTAGATAGAATGTGATTTCTGTTTATGTATTGAACAAATTTGGTTATTCATGTTCATTTGAAAATAAAAAATTTAGTCTTTTTCTTAATTTAAATTTGGTTGGTTCTAGTTCTTTATTAGTGCATGATAATCTTTATTTATTTGATACAATTGCTTCTTATAATGAATCATTGCATATTGGTACGAGAGGTATAAAGAGAAAATTAACTAAGGAGAATTCTACTTCTTTATGGCACAAGAGATTATGTCACATCTCCTAAATGAGAATTGAGAGACTTGTGTTAGACAGAATTCTAGAAACTATTGATTTTTCATATTTTGATAGATGTGTTCATTGTATTAAGGAAAAACATACAAACATTAAGAGATTAGTGCCAACAGAGCTATGGACGTATTATAACTCATTCATATAGATACTTGTCGACCGTTCCCTACGACTTCTGGAATGGTCAACAATATTTTACAACGTTCATAGATGATTATTCAGATATGACTACGTATATCTCATTCATGAGAAGTCCAGCCATTGGATGTGTTTAAAAGTTTTACAGTAGAAGTTGAGAATCAACTCAACAAAAAGATTAAAACTGTTAAATCTGATCGTGGTGATGAATACTATAGTAGATCTGATGGATCAAGTGAACAACGTCCAGGGTCGTTAGCTCGATTACTAAATGAATGCGGTATTGTCCCACAGTACACCATGTCAGGTTCTCCTAGCATGAATGGTGTTGCTGAAATGTGAAACAGAATATTTAAGGATATGGTAAGGAGTATGATTAGTCATTCTACCTTACCTGAATCACTATGGGGAGAAGCATTAAAGACTGCAACATATTTACTCAACAGATTTCTAACTAGAGCAATTACAAAGACCCCTGATGAGCTTTGGATGGGTAAGAAGTTTAGTTTGAAATATTTGCACATTTGGGGATGTGCAGCTGAGCCTAGGGCTTATAGGCCATAGGAAAGGAAACTGGACTCCAAGACTATTAATTGCTATTTTGTTGGTTATTTTAAGCGATCCAGGGTTACAAGTTTTATGATCCAACTACTAAGATAATTTTTAAGACGGAAAATGCCCAGTTCTTTGAGGATGTTGAGTTTGCAGGAGGAGAAAGAGTTCGCAACCTTGTTTTTGAAGAAGAATGGATCAATATTCATATTCCCTCAGTTGTTTTTGACAATGATCAGAATCATCTTCTTATACCTAACATTTTTCAAGAAGCAATTCAAGATCAAGACAATATCATAGTATTTCTCGTTCCTATTCAATAAACTGTTCCTGAAGCATAAACTTCACATCTTCAAGAACTTATGCCATTAAGGGGATCCATAAGAGAGAGAAGAAGTGCAATACCATATGATTATATTATATATCTCAAAGAATATGAGTTTGACATTGATACGGTGGAAGATAATCTTATCAACTTCCATCAAGCCATGGAAAGTTCTAACTTTCACAAGTTGATTGATGTCATGAATGAGGAGATAAAGTTCATGAAGGATAATGACGTTTGGGATCTTATCCCATTGCCTAAGGATGCGAAACCTATTGGTTGCAAATAGATATTTAAGATCAAGAGAGATTCGAAATGTAATATAAAGAAGTACAAGACTCGACTTCTTGCTAAGGGCTTTACACAGAAAGAAGGTATCGATTATAAATAGACTTTATCTCTGATTTCGTCGAAAGACTTTTTTAAAACTATAATGGCTTTAGTGACACATTTTAATCTTCAATTACATCAGATGGATGTTAAGACAGCGTTTCTCAATGGTGACATTGATGAGACGATTTAAATGGTCTAACTAGAAAACTTTTATATCTGAAGATGCACAACAAATGGTTTACAAACTAAGAAAATCCATCTATGGACTTAAATGGACTTCTCATTAATGGTATCACAAATTTCATCAAGTCGTTATCTCGTTTGGTTTTGAGATGAATTTAGTGGAAGATTGTATATACCACAAGTTTAGTGTGAGTAAATATATTTTTCTGGTTTTATATGTCGATGACATAACCAGCAGTGATATAGACTTATTGCACAAAATTAAGAGATTTCTGGCAAAAAAAATTGAGATGAAAGATCTTGGGGACGCCTCTTTTGTATTAGGGATCCAGATACACCAGATCACTCTTGGGGTATTGTTGGATTATCACAAAAGAGTTATGTAAAAAAGGTTCTTAAAAAGTTTGACATGCAAGATTGTAAACCAGGTGACTCCCCTTTGTCTAAATGAGACAAATTTACTCTAATTCAATACCCCAAGAATAATTTAAATATTACGGAGATGCAAAAGATTCCTTATTCTTTTACTGTAGGAAGTCTTATGTGTGCACAGGTTTGTACGCGTTTAGATATTGCCTACATTGTTGGGATGTTAGGTAGATATTTAAGCAATTCAGGTACGGATAATTGGAAAACAGTCAAACGTGTCATGCGGTATCTATAAAGAACAAAAGATTATATGCTCACATATAGGAGGTCAAATCAATTGGAGATCATTGGTTATTCTGATTCTGATTTTGCTGGATGTCAAAATAGTAGAAAATCTACATCATGCTACATTTACTTGTTTGTTGGGGGAGCTATTTCTTGTAAGAGTGCTAAACAAACACTTGTAATATCTTCTACTATGGCAAGTTTGTAACTTGTTATGAGGCATTTACTCATGAAATATGGCTGTGAAATTTTGTCACTGGGTTGCATATTGTTGATGGCATAGAAAGACCATTAAAATTATTTTGTGACAATAAATCTACAATTATGTATTCTAATAACAATAAGAGTTCGACGAAATTAAAACATATAGATATTAAGTTTCTAATTATTAAAGAAAAAGTTTAGAGTAAGCAGATATTGATAGAGCTCATTGGAATAAACTCCATGATTACTAATCTACTCACTAAGGGATTACCACTTAAGGTCTTTCATGAGCACACTGCTCATATGGGTGTTGTATCCCTAGATGATGTGTAGTTTTCGTGAGAGTCTTATACCATAGTTGCATTTATTTTGTAAGATATGTCATAAACTGTGTACTTTGATTTAGTTTATGTATATATGGTTTCATTTCAATTTTTTACGTTTATGTTTATCTATATTATTATCTCTGAATTTTCTTACTATTGATCTCACTAAAGTTAAGGCATGACCAGTTGGAAATAGGCATGCTTAGATTACATAGCATGTAATTTTCAGGCTGCACATCCATGTTTGATCCATGTCGTTCGGTTATACTAATGTACATGACAATTGATGGATTTAGCTATGTTAGCTGTAGCGAAAGCCACTTTGATCATATATCTTTATGATTGATGTACGTGATTGTTTAGTGATACATTAAGCTATTGATAACACAGTTCTGAGTACCCTTTTTGCTATTTAACGTATAATTAATGTGTCACATAAAGCTAAATTGGGAGATTGTTAGATTTTTTCTAACGTGTTGGCTTAATATGAACTTAAGTATGCATATTAAGTTATCAATTTAATAAACTCATTTAAAAGTGATCAAATATGGTTAAATAATATTAGGTCTTAATGCATCGAGTTTATGTATGGACTTACAATATGCAGATACCATTTTTATAATATTTTCATTTTATGATAGGTGAAATTAAAATTGCAAAAGTTAGTTTATATAAAAAGCGATTATGGTCACTGAATCACAAAGTTGTCATTTTGTTTTTCTGAAATCTCGTCACCAGAAAAAATTAGTTTGAAGGCGCCATGTTGATTCGGAAAATTCTACCGTTAGACACGAGTAAATTTTTTGTGGTGGATTCAGGTACACTTTTGCTTATATTTCTCTTTAATTTAGTATGAAAATATATATTTAATTTTTATAAATGTACGGATTTAAAAAGAATTTTTATTCTACTTGTAGTTACCATTATATCCTTGGCAAATATAGACTACGCAAAACAGAAAATACTTTTGTGTAGCCTCCATGGCAAAGACCGTAAATATGCGATCCCTGTAGTTCACCCTTTGTCATTCTCCATTACTTCAATTTTTCCTACTTGCCATACTTTTTTTATCTAAAATATTATAATACCTAACTTATATGTATACATACATATATACAGATATATATTAAATAAAATAATTAAAAGACCAAAAAGAATGATAGGGTGGAAAGACGCATACAAGGTGGTGGTAGCCATGACTCCACTCTACGTGGCTTTAATATTGGGTTATAGGTCGGTTCGGTGGTGGTGGATCTTGCCCCCGTAGCAGTGTGACGCCGTCAACCGATTCGTTTGTTACTTCACGCTTCCTATGTTCGTCGTCGATTTCACCACTGACGTTGACTCGTTTCAGATGAACTACCGTTTCATTGCCACCGAGGCAATTTCAAAAGTGGTGATCGTGTTGGTCCTCCTTTCTCGGCCAAGTGCAGTAGCAAGGGAAGTTTCAGATGGGCCATAACCAGTTTCTCTCTGAGCACATTGTCCAATACATTGGTGGTGGGTGTGCCGCTGATCGACGCCATGTACAGTCGGAGAGCGGTGAATTTGGTGGTTCAGGCATCAGTGGTTAAAGCCATTTTTTGGTTGACTTTTCTGTTGTTAGTGTTGGAGTTTCGAAGGTCGTTGGCGACCGAAGATGACGACCAGGATATGGAGATGATTGGTAATGGAGGATCAGTGAGAAGATCTTTCTGGTCGTTGATGAAGAATGTTTGGCTCAAACTCATGTTGAATCCTAACTGCTACACTTGCGTTCTTGGGGTTGCATGGGTTTTCACGGCCAACAGGTACTTTACATTAATTAACTAAATATATATAACTAAACTTGTTTATACAAAAATTTTAAGTTTGTGATGTTTGCAGGTGGCATTTTGGGATGCCAAAAATCATGGAGGGTTCTATATTCATCGTGTCGAGAGCAGGGACAGGAACTGCCATGTTCAGCATGGGTAAGTAGCTAGGTTATACGTACATAAGTAGCATGCATATGTATATATATGTAGGCATGTCTCTATATGTGCATATTAATTAATGCTGGATTGGACAGGGATGTTCATGGCTGTGCAGGAGAAATTGTTAGCATGCAGGACAGGGCTAACTATATATGGAATGGTGTTGAGGTTTATTGCGGGACCAGCCGCCATGGCTATAGGCTCTATATCTGTGGGCTTGCATGGTGATGTTTTACGTGTTGCAATCATTCAGGTCAAAGTTTTTCTCTTTCGTTTTCAATATAATTTTTACTGTAATTATATCTATATATGTATATTTTCTCTACAATTTGCGTTACTTGTGTGTGTATATATATTGTTGAAGAATGATTCAAAATTACAATTAAATATATTTTACTTAATTTGGTATTAAATATATTTTACTTAATTTGGTAAGTTGTGATCAATATATTTTACTTAATTTGGTAAATTTTGATCAGTTTTTTCCTTATTTGTTAAGCATTCAACTCTTAGTTGTGCGGTAGGCACACTGGTAGAAATTATGAACTGATTTTCAGCACAACAGTTTTTTAAGAAGCCTATAAATAGACATTATCCATTTGCTGATATACATGCAGAAAAATTCTTTTAGTATTCTAAAAAATCTTCTCTGTTATTTTTACTTGTTTTGCTGGTTTGTTTTTATTTTCCAACAAAACTAGTGTCAGAGTACACCAGGTTCACTGCTTACCAGGTGTTTGATAAAAGTTATGTGAGAAAGCTTCCATGGCAGCAAATGAGAGTAGTATGAATATGTCACAGCCCCTCATTCCCATCTTCAAATGAGACTCTTATGAGTTCTGGAGCATGCGTTGTTCAAGTCTCAAGATCTTTGGGACCTTGTAGAAAGTGGGTATGCTAACCCAAATGAGGAGAATAGGTTGAAGGAAAATAAGAAGAAGGACGCAAATGCATTGTTCTTCATCCAGCGAGCTGTTTATGATACAATTTTTTCAAGGATTTCAATTGCAACTACAACAAAGGAAGCATGGGAGACATTAAAGAAGGAATTTCAAGGCTCAACAAAGGTAATTACAGTTAAACTTCAATCTTTACGCCTTAATTTTAAAACTTTGTTTATGAAAAGTAATGAGATTGTGCAAGAGTTTCTGTCAAGAGTAATAGAAATTGTGAGTCAAATGAGATCCTATGGGGAGAAACTTAATGATCAAACTGTTGTTGAAAAAGTTTTAAGGAGGTTGACTCCTAAATTTGATTATGTAGTTGCTGCCATTGAAGAATCAAAAGATCTTTCTGTTTTTTTATTTGATGAACTAATTGGTTATTTACATGCACATGATGCAAGATTTAGCATATTATTTGACAAGATTAAGGAAAAGGCATTTCAAGTTAAAAGAGACACAACTTCATATGATAATGACTCAAGAAATGTAGTCAATAGAGGTGGATATTGCTGTCGAGGCCGTGGTAGAGGAAGAAGTAATGGTAGAAATGGGCAAGCTGATCGTGGGCAATCTTCAAATAAAAAAAGCTACAATAAAAGTAATATTTAGTGCGACTACTGCAAGAAGTTTGGGCATATGAAGGCTGAATGCTGGAAACGAGAAAAACAAGCAAGTTGTGCTGCAGAAGACAAAGAAGAAGAGGTATTGTTCATGACATATGAAGCTAAACATGCTGATTTAACTGCAAATGAAGTTTGGTATCTAGACAACGGCTGTTCAAGTCATATGACAGATCTAAAATCAGTATTTAAAGAGCTTGATTAGTCTCAAAAGACAAAAGTAAGACTTGGAGATAATAAGCCACTTCAAGCTAAAGGTAAAGGTACAGTTGTTGTTGGTACTTTCACCGGTAATGTTAAGCTTCTCCATGGTGTATTTTATGTTCCTAATCTATCTCAAACTTATTGAGTGTTGGACAACTAATTGGCAGTGAGTATTCAGTATTATTTGATAATTCTTTGTGTACTATTATGGATAAAGAATCAGGATATCCTATAACTAATGTTGAAATGACAGCAAATAAAATGTTTCTTTTAGCTATCTCTACCGTAGAAGATCATGCTCTTGTTGCCAATAGTTCGAAAATGAGTTGATGTTGTGGCATTTACGGTTTGGGCATTTGCATGTCAATAGGCTGAAATTGTTGAGTAGAAAAGAAATGGTTAGTGAGCTGCCTAAAATTGATTCTATAAAGATATGTGAAGGGTGTATTTATAGGAAACAAAGTAGAAAGTTATTTCCTATAGGAAAATCCTTGAGAGCTAAGTGTTGTTTTGATTTAGTGCATGCTGATTTGTGTGGATCTATGAATACAGAATCTCTTGGTGGCAGTAAATATTTTCTGATGATTTTAGCTGCATGAGTCGGGTATATTTCTTGAAATTTAAATCAGAAATTGTTGAACATTTTCGAAGGTTCAAAGCACTTGTTGAGAAGTAAAATGGTGGATGTCTAAAGGCTCTTCACACTGATAGGGGTGACGAATTTTTATCTAATGAATTCAGTATTTTTTGTGAAGAAAATGATATTCGCAGGGAGTTGACAGCATCATCACACCAGAGCAAAATGGCGTGGCTGAAAGGAAAAATCACAAGGTGGTAGAAATAGCAAGAAGCTTGTTGAAAACAAAGGGATTGTCTAACGAATTCTGGGCAGAAGCAGTTACAACAACAGTCTATTTGCTGAATATTTCACCCACAAAAGCTGTCCCAAATCAGACCCCTTATGAAGCTTGGACAGGAACATGACCTCGGGTAAGCCACTTAAGAATTTTTGGTTGTATTTTCTATGTTTTGATTGATTCACAAAGTCAACAAAAACTAGACAGAAAGTTAGAAAATGTGTTTTTATTGGTTGTTCATTACAATTCAAAACATATAGGTTATATAACCCTATGAGTGGCAAAGTGATTATAAGTAGGAATGTGATGTTTGATGAAAATTCAAGCTAGAATTGGGATAAAAAAATGAGCAGATTCTGCAGGTATATTGCCATATGAAATTGAGGTTTATTCAAACATAGAAGCAGATGCAATTCTTACAACTATAACTCCATCAACACCACAAACTGCTCCACATCTTCATCTTTAAGTAGAAATGAAGCATCATTTTCAAGCACTTCTTCTGATGAGACTCCACCAAGAAAGTTTAGATCCCTTCAAGAAATATATGATTCCACATATGCATTATTTGTAGCTGAACCAACTAGCTTTGAAGAAGCAATTGAAGATAAAGAGTAGTGTCAAGCAATGAAGGAAGAACTTGCAGCAATAGAAAAAAATGAAACTTGGGAGTTAGTTGACTTGCTAAATGGAAAACATATTATTGGTCTTAAATAGGTGTTTAAGACAAAATATCATTCTCATGGGACTATTCACAAGAGCAAGACGTAGACTTTGAAGATATATTTTTTTCAGTTACTCGATTTGAAACTGTAAGAATTTTCTTAGCCTTGGCTGCTCAATTTAATTGGTTAGTTTATCAATTTGATGTTAAATCTACTTTTTTGAATGGTGAATTGGAAGAAGTTTATGTCACACAGCCTCAAGGTTTTGTAATCAATGGCAAGGAGAAAAATGTGTACAAGTTAAAAAAAAAAGGCTCTCTATAGGCTAAAGCAGGCTCATCGAGCTTGGTGCACCAAAATCAACTCTTATTTTCAGCAAAATGGTTTTGAAAGGAGCAAAAATGAGCCTACTCTCTACTTAAAAAAGAAAGGTACCAGTGAATTTATTGTTGTATGCCTTTATGTGGATGATATAATTTATATGGGGTTTAGCAAATCTCTCATTGCTGAATTTAAAGATTATATGATGAGAAAGTTTGAAATGACAGACTTGAGATTATTGCATTATTTTTTTGGGTTAGAAGTGCATCAAAGTAAAAGTGGAATTTTTATTTCACAAAGGAAGTTGACAATCAACCTTCACAAAAAATTTAGCATGATTGACTGTAAAGTGGTTGCCACTCTCATAAATATGAGTGAGAAGCTGCAAGTTGAAGATGGAACTGAAAAAGGAGATGCTGATCATTATAGAAGTTTAGTGGGAGGACTAATTTATCTAACTCACACTAGGTCAGATATAGCATTTTCTATTTGTGTTATTTCCAGGTTTATGCATTCTCTTACAAAGCATCATTTTGGAGCAACAAAAAGAATTCTGCTGAGTATGAGATTTGGTATTTCAAGAATCCAGAATGCAAGTTATTTGAGTACACAGATAGTGATTGGAGAGGCTGCTTAGATGACAGAAAAAGTACATCAGACAATATGTTTTCTCTTGGGTCTGGAGCTATTTCACGGAGTTTAGAGAAGCAGACAACTACAGCTATTTCCTCTGCAGAGGCAGAATATATGGCTGTTACTTCCACGTATGTTAAGCAATTTAGTTAAAGAGATGACTTGTAGATTTTAGTCAAGAACGGAAGAGTGCAACAGAAATTTTCTGCGATAATAGTGTTGCAATCACAATGGTCAAGAAC
>NW_019014569.1:47458-71351 GCF_000150535.2 Carica papaya
TTTTTTTAATTTTTTCTTAACTCCGTCAAGACTTGAACTAGACTAGACCCAAACTGGTATGGACCAAATTTTAAGACTGAGGACGTAACAGTAGTTAATTCGGTCCACTCCTGTCTAGATTGAACAATTGGTTCCGGTCCGGATCAGACTGTGCACACTCCTAGTCCCAGTCAAAAGAAAAGGAAAATTTTGAATAAGAAACTTAAATATAAGAAAGGCTTGTAATAAGAAATAATTATAGGGGAAATATATTCTATGTTGCAGTAGTTGTTTCTAATTGACTTTGATGTTAGCTGGGGCTCTCTGTTGGTTCTTGTCTATTATTTGGCATTGTTGCATCGATTTCTCTAGAAATTTATTTTTGAGGATGGTAGTTTTTCTCTAGGATTTTATGTTTGAAATCTAGTTTATTAATTGAATTATATTTCTTTCTTTGATAGAGAATTGCATATTTGAAATCTCTAACCTGTTGTGCTTGTGTGTGTGCGGTTGTGTTCTTTAAACATGAATTGGCTCTGGTTTCTAATTCAATCTATCTTTGGAGAGAGAATAAATCTTGGCTGAGTTTAAAGTTGTTATAGTGTCATTTGACGTAGTATTAAGATAGATATAACTCATATTGTAGTATAGTTGGTAATATAGCTATCAATCTCTAAATACTATCCAGTTTATTGATTCAAAAACATTATGTAAGAACTCCAGAATCTCTAAATATTTTGCTAGGAGTCACAAGTATCATTTGCCATGCCATTGCCCCTCTCAAATTGGAAAATATTGATCATTGATTCTAAGGCTTAACTTTAAAGTTTAATCCCCAAGCAATTTGATGGGAACAATAACTTTTGTCTGTGTATATCTGCGACAGTTGGGAGGTTCCACACTGGTTTATTTTTGTTTTACCCTCTGACCTGTTGTGATCAGATAAAGAATGAGAGAAGTAAATTTAATTATGTAAAATATTTTGGTGCACGTATTTTATGGTCTAGAAGCAGTTGAAACATGTTTCAGTTTGAATAGACCTAGCATCCTCATTTATTTAGATTTTTTATCCTTTAGGCATGCAATTATATGTTATTCCCCACTCATTTCATCCTTCATCTTTTGGTTTTTTATGTGCAAGATTGATTGATGCACTGGAGATGATGAAGCAAGGTGTGAGGCGACTCCTAGTTCCTAAGAGTGTTATTTGGAAAGGCATGAGCAAGAGATTCTCAATTCTTTACAATGGGAAATGGCTGAAAAACATTAATACTCCTAATAGCAGTAGCAATAATCTCCCCATCAATGCCAACCGACCTTCGTCTTCTGCTGCTTCTTGTCGTGATAAGTTTTGCTGTCTCTCAAGAGAAGATGTCATCCGTTTCCTTATTGGTTGCCTCGGTGCCCTTGCTCCACTACCTCTATCTTCTATTTCATCTCTTGGAGCTGTGAACCCAAACTACAACTTCGTTGAAGCTTCACTTCCTGCCATTGAAGCTACCTGCAAGCCACCTGGGGATCCCAGTGCAATTGCTGTTGTGGAACACACTCCGGATGATCAGTATAAAATTATTGGAGAAATTTCAGCATCTAAACTATGGAAATGTGATTATTTAGCTGCAGCTTGGGCTTTAGCAAATCTTTCAGCAGGGCAGTTTGTCATGGGAGTTGAAGATAATATGGCCTCAAGAGCACTTGCTGATTTTTCGGTTAATTCACCAGTTGGACAAAGTGATACGAATGGAATGGGTTCGCTAAGACCAAGGAAGTTCAGCAGTAGAAGCATTGGGTTCAATCCAGCGAGCCCGACTTTCAGCATTGGCAGGAACATGTATAGGGGCAGAAGCACACCATTAACTTGTAAAATTACGAGTTCATTAGCAGCTGTAATGGCTCAAATGCTATCACACAGGGCAACACATGTATGGGTGACTGAAGATGACAGCGATGATGTTTTGGTTGGAGTTGTCGGATATGCAGACATATTGGTTGCCGTTACTAAACAACCTTCTACTTTTATTCCATCAAATCGATCTTGTGAAGGGTTTGGGGCTGAAATATCAAATTGAGTTATTGTTTTCCTCTTGTGATTTTGATTTTACTGGTAATTTGTGAATTTGTGAATTGAGTTTCTTGTGGCGTCCATTTGCAATTTATGGGATGCTGTTATCTTCCTCCTCGAAAAGGGACACGCGCCATCTTGAGCCTTTGAGGAAAGGAGCTTTGGATAAGAAACTGGAATAACAATTGTGCAGGGGTTCTTGTTTCCTTCACTGTGTAAAATATTGTAATGAGTGTTGAAGACATTTTGCAGGAGATTAGAAAGATGTGGGTAGATTATATATATATATATATATATATATATGATTTGGTTTATAAATTTTCAACTTGTATAACTCGGTCCTCTGTTTCTGTAATGAATGTTTAGTTGATTATAAAGCCGTATGATTCCAAGAATCTTATGGCTGTAAGCATGTATAAATATTATTTAAATTATTTTTTTTTAAAAAAAATTAAGTCTATTATAAATTTTAAACCGGAACTGAGTCAGTCCAAGTCAGATGGAATTTTTATTCGTCGTACCAGAATGGATCCAATGTAATATCATGCATATATTATATAACGCAGGTCGGCGATTTAACTTCAAAAACTTGCACAAGTTAAAGATATTTAGAATGTCTTAAAGATTTCACGGTCGAATTAAGTTTGAGTTTCATCATTGTGTGTTGGTTTTATATCTTTTTGTTTTTTTGGGGGTTTTGGTAAGTCAAAACAAAATTGATGTATGTAATGTTGTGTAAAATAAAGTGGCAGTACCTAGAATATAAAAGAATAAAGGAATAAGTGCTTTTTCACTTTTTCATCAAAAGAAGTGCTTTTTTCACTTCAACCCAAACTTCAGTAGCTCAAGCCTGGAGCAGCAGCAATCAGTGAACTTCTTACCTTACCTTCAATCTACTTCCTCCACGATTCTTCCTCCATTTTTACTGACTCTCTCTCTCTCCCTCTCCCTCTCCCTCTCTAGCTCAGGGAGTATCTTCGGTTTTCATTCACTCCTTGCACTTCCTCATACAATGCTCCCATCGAAGAAGAAGTAGAAGTAGAAGAAGTAGAAGTAGAAGAAGAAGAAGAGTGAGTTGCTATTTTGCTGTCGCTTGTATACATCGTTCTTCTGTCCAATCTTCATCAACCTCTGTATCAGATTGGTTGAACGGAGATAGTTCTGCGCTTCAGTTGAGGTGGCCTACTCCAGAAATGGAGGCCTCCAAAATCTCGATACTACACCTGCTGTTTCTATTTTTGATGTGCCTGTTTTCCTATCCATCTCAATCTTTTGATCTGGATCCCGACGACAGAGACTCCTTGTCGACATTTAAGCTATCGGTTCACGACCCAAACAAGAGTTTATCAACCTGGGTTGGCTCAAGCTGCACCAACTGGACCGGACTTGCCTGCGAGAACCGGACCGGCCGGGTGGTTTCCATCAACTTGACCAGCCTGAATTTGTCAGGTGAACTTCACCCCAGTTTATGCAAACTATTATTTCTTGAGTACCTCATTTTGGCACGAAATAATTTTAGCGGTACAATCCCATTTTGTTTTGGAGCGCTCCGCAGCCTCAAGACTCTTGATCTCAGCCATAATAGGCTAGGTGGTGTTATTCCTGATACAGTTATGAGGCTTAAGCAATTGAAACGACTTGTGTTGAGGGGGAACCCGGATTTGGGTGGCTCTCTTCCTCTGTGGCTTGGTAATTTCTCAATGAATTTGGAGAGACTTGATCTTGGTTTTAATTCATTTAGGGGAGAAATACCCGAAAGCTTGTTGTACTTGAAGTCTTTGAGGTACTTGAATCTTGAGAGCAATTGCTTGTCTGGTAATCTTCATGATTTTTATCAGTCTTTGGTGTACCTCAATCTTGCTTCGAATCGGTTCTCGGGTACTTTGCCTTGTTTTTCTGCTTCTGCACAGTCTCTTAATGTTTTGAATTTGGCTAAAAATTCTATTATGGGCGGAATACCTTCTTGTATTTCTTCACTACAAGTTTTGGCACATCTAAACCTGTCCTTCAACAACTTGAAATATGGGATATCTCCTAGGCTTGTGTTTTCAGAGAAACTACTCCTGTTGGACTTGAGTTCTAATGATTTATCAGGTGATATTCCTGCCAAAATTGCCAAGACAACTGATAAATCAGGGCTTGTACTTCTTGACCTTTCTCACAATCGCTTCTCTGGTGATATCCCGTTGAAGATTACTGAGCTCAAAACTTTGCAAGCATTGTTTCTTTCTCACAATCTTCTTACTGGAGAAATCCCACCAAGGATTGGTAACTTAACATATCTCCAAGTGATTGATCTTTCACACAACTCTTTGTCTGGTCCAATTCCTTTAAATATTGTTGGATGCTTCCAACTACTTGCATTGATACTCAATAACAACAACCTTTCTGGTGAAATCCAACCTGAGCTTGATGCGTTGGATGGCCTGAAGATATTGGATATAAGCAACAACAGGATTTCTGGTGAGATCCCGCTAACATTAGCAGGGTTGAAATCACTTGAGGTTGTAGATTTCAGTTCCAACAATCTCTCAGGAACTTTGAATGATGCAATAACAAAATGGTCGAACCTCAAGTATCTTTCTCTAGCTAGGAACAAATTCAGTGGAAATCTACCTAGTTGGTTGTTCTTGTTTGAAGATATCCAAATGATTGATTTCTCCAGCAACAAGCTCACTGGCCTCATACCAGATGGTAACTTCAATGGTAGTTTGAATTTCAATAATGGGAACATTCTTCGAACTATGTCCACAGATCCTTTCATTACAATGAGAAAAGTCGACATAAGAATTTCCGCTCTTGTCCTCAATAGCAATGAATTAAGCTTCACTTACAAACTATCGCCAGTGGTTGGAATTGATTTATCTGATAATCTGTTGCATGGGGAAATTCCAGAGGGTCTCTTCAGACTACAGTTTCTAGAGTACCTGAATTTATCATATAATTTTCTTGATGGTCAGGTTCCAAGTGTAGAGAAGATGTCAAGTTTGAGAGTGTTGGATCTGTCGCATAATTCATTGTCAGGTCAAGTCCCAGGAAACATATCTAGTCTCCAAGAGTTGACACTTTTGAATTTGTCATACAACTGTTTCTCTGGACTTGTTCCTGGAAAGCAGGGGTACCGGAGGTTTCCTGGAGCCTTTGCAGGCAATCCAGATTTATGTGTTGAATCCTCTGGTGAAGGGTGTGAAAAGGGAAGTCTTCCCAAAGTCCGTGGCAAGACATTGAAAGGAGAAATGGAGGAAGGACCAATTTCTGAATGGGTGTTTTGCTTAAGTGCATTTCTTAGCTTCTACTTTGGAGTGGTAGCACTCTTTTGTTCAAGTCGAGCCAGAAGTTACATTCTTCGTACAAAAGTGTAATGGCATCAGGTTTTGTACATTCCCTTTCTCTGATTTTGTAGCCATACATGTTGTTGATGACTAAAATTGACACTAGCTCACTTGAAAACATTGCGGCTTAGGCACAATGCTGAATTGTCGTAGCCATTTTGAATTCTGGTAGTGCAAGAGTTGTGTGCTTTTAGTAGCTAACTATTCTGTTGTACATCATATTTCTGTGTTTTAGAAGCTATTTTGGATTGTGCAAGTGCAGGAGGTTTTGCTTTTAAGCTATTCAATATATAAATAGAAATATGCGTCATGACTGCTTTCATTCAAATTTTGGTATCAAAAGGTCAAACTAGGTGCTAAATCAACACCATCATGGATGTAGTGCCCTGTTAACAAAATACACTCAAAGATTGAAATCAGTGATCTTCAGTTCTAACAAAATAAGAGGAAATGCTTCGAAAAAATATGCTTCTCTTTGTTCTCCAAACCAGTTCGGTTTCTCTCCATTTGTTTGGGTCCTCGTTATGTTGCTCATACCGATTTAGGAAGAAAAAATAGGGAACAATCATTTGCAGAGGCCTCGATTTGGTATTTAGAAGAAGAGCCATCAATTTCAGAGAAGCTCAGACTTCTTACTGTAGTAATGTATGAATAAACTCTATCGTGTTAATAAGTTCACTACATGCAATATATGAAGGACACTATTATAATAATTATATCTTTTTATTCTAATAATAATGTTTTTAAGTGAGTGCTTAAATTCATTAAATTAATAAATGTTTAATATCTAAGCAATGAAAATGTGACCATGATAAGATCATGAAGGCTATACTTTTGTTTTATAAATGTAATTTATGAAATTTCTAGTCATATAATTAACGTGACATACATTATTATTGAAGTTGGGATAGATTAATACACAAATATCATTTTACTATAAAGTATTTGTTATTAGAATAAATTCAGTGGACTAACTCAAGAATTATGAAGTGTGTCAAAGTAAGAATCTAAATAATAACAATTTTGTAAGAGTTATTCTCTATAGAAAGAATTGTATTTTGATATTAAAAGATCAAGGTTACTTCTATAGACCTCGGTCAGATTAGTCATAAAGTATAAGTTTAAAGTAATGTAATGGTTAGTTAAGAATAAAATCACTCTCAATAATACATATATATATATATATATATATATATTACCCTATGATAATATTTTTTTAGGTAATTCTAAAATTTTTAGTCAAAGTATAACGAAGAAAGAGTTTACTTAAAACATGATTGATGTAAATAATACATATCATATAGATATAGAGTGACAATTAAGATTTAATATTACTCATACCCATTGATCATTCTAGAACGTAGTAAATTAAAAAGTCGTATCTACATATTAAACTATTATATACAAGTTCTATCATCATTTCAATATTTTATAGAGATCATGAGATATTGTTAAATATTAATCGTGACATGCAAATTAATTTAATAAATAAAAATTATTGGTATAATTATTAAAAAGATAATTAAAGTCAAATCATATGATAGACAGTAAATCTTAATGAGTCACACATTTTAAATTTAAAAATTATTTTAATCAATAAAGTTTTAAGAGATTTTAATTTCTTAAAATAATTTAATTTAACTTACTACTAAGCAGTTAAATCATTATCTTAATAAAATTAATATTCTGACTTTTTATCAATATCCCAACTTTAACTTCAAGATAAAGTTAACAATGTAGCTAAACAGTTCGACAAACCAAAGAGAAGTTTGTGACTTTTCTAACATCTTTTACGTATATATCGTATGTGCAATATATCATTCCAACAAGAACCCTTAATACTACGTATCTCACTATTACAAACAGAATGCAAACTTGAGTGTGCATATTAATTCCACATGCAACATGTTAAGGGGATAACTATATGGCCAAATGTTAAACTCGGTCTAGAATTTACTGCAAAGAGAAAGAGGTCGAAGAAGCCGAGGAGAACAACAATAAGTAGTCCAAGAACTTTGTTGTAATGTGTAGAAGTGGAATGTAGAGTTCAGTCTGGACTGAAAAATCGAACAACGAAGTTCAAAACTAAAATTCTCTAGAATTTATTGCAAAGATAAAGAGGTCGAAGAAGGCGAGAAGAAGGACAAGGAGAAATCTAAGAATTTTAATGTAATGTGTAGGAGAAAAATGTAGAATTTAGTCTGAACTAAAAAATCAAACAACAAAGTCCAAAACTAAAATTCTCTAGAATTTAGAATTTATTACAAAAAGAAAGAGGCCAAAGAAGGCGATGAGAAATACAAGGAAGAGTCTAAGAATTTTGTTGTAATGTGTAAGAGTGGGATGTAGAGTTCAGTCTATACTGAAAAATCGAACAATAAAGTCCAAAACAAAATTCTCTAGAATTTACTACAAAGAAAAAAAGGTCGAAAAAGGTAAGCAGATGGACAATGAGGAATCTAAAAAATTTTTTGTAATGTGAAGGAGTGGAATGTAGAGTTCAATCTGAACTGAAAAATCAAACAATAAACTCCAAAACAAAAATTCTCTAGAATTTACTGCAAAGAGAAAGAGGTCAAAGAAGGTGAGGACAAGGGGAGTCTAAGAATTTTGTTGTAATGTGTATTAATGGAATGTAGAGTTTAGTCTGTAATGAAAAATCGAACAGCTAAGTCCAAAACATTAATTCTCTATAATTTATTGCAAAGAGAAAGATACCGAAAAAGGTGAGGAGAAGTACAAGGAAGAGTTTAAGAATTTTGTTGTAATGTGTAGGAGTGGGATATAGAGTTCAGTTTAAACTGAAAAATTGAACAATAAAGTCTAAAACAAAAATTCTCTAGAATTTACTGCAAAAAGAAAGAGGTCGAAGCACCGAAGGAAAAGGACAAGGAAGAGTCTAAGAATTTTGTTATAATGTGTAGGAGTGGGATGTAGAATTTAGTCTGGAAAAAAAAATCGAACAACAGATTCTAAAACAAAAATTCTCTAGAACTTACTGCAAAGAGAAAGAGGTCGAAGAAGGCGAGCAAAAAGACAAAGAGGCGTCTAAGAATTTTATTGTAATGTGTAGGTGTGGGATGTAGAGTTCAGTCTAGACTAAAAAATCGAATAATAAAGTCCAAAATAAAAATTCTCTAGAATTCACTGCAAAGAGAAAGAGGTTGAACAAGGAAAAGAGAAGGACAAGGAGGAGTCTACGAATTTTGTCGTAATGTAAAAGAGTGGGATGTAGAGTTCAGTCTAGACTAAAAAATCAAACAGCAAAGTCCAAAACAAAAATTTTCTAAAATTTACTGCAAAGAGAAAGAGGTCGAGGAAAGCGAAGAGAATGACAAAGACAAGTCTAAGAATTTTGTTGTAATTTGTAGGAATAAGATATAGAATTTAGTCTGAACTGAAAAATCGAACAACAAAGTTCAAAACTAAAATTTTTTAAAATTTACTACAAAGAGAAAGATGTCGAAGAAGGCGAGGAGAAGAACAAGGAGGAGTATAAGAATTTTTTTGTAACGAGTAGGAGTGGGATGTAGAGTTCAGTATGGACTGAAAAATCGAACAATAAAGTCTAAAACAAAAATTCTCTAGAATTTACTATAAAGAGAAAGAGGTTGAAGAAGGCAGGGAGAAGGACAAGGAGATGTCTAAGAATTTTGTTGTAATGTGTAGGAATGGGATGTAGAATTTACTCTAGACTAAAAAATTGAACAATAAAGTCCAAAACTAAAATTCTTTAGAATTTACTGCAAAGACAAATACGTCGAAGAAGGTGAGGAAAAGGACAAGGAAGAGTCTAAGAATTTTGTTGTAATGTGTAGCAGTGGGATGTAGAGTCCAGTTTGAACTAAAAAATCGAACAATAAAGTCCAAAACAAAAATTCTCTAGAATTCACTAGAAAGAGAAAGAGGCCGAAGAAGGTGAGGAGAAGGACAGGGAAAAGTCTATGAATTTTGTCGTAATGTAAAGGAGTGGGATGTAGAGTTCAGTTCTGACTGAAAAATCAAACAACAAAGTCCAAATAAAAAATTCTCTAGAATTTACTGCAAAGAAAAAGAGGTCAAAGAAGGTGAGAAGAAGGATAAGGAGGTGTCTATGAATTTTGTTGTAATGTGTAAGAGTGGGATGTAGAGTTTACTCTGGACTGAAAAATCAAACAACAAAGTCTAAAACAAAAATTTTTTAGAATTTACTACAAAGACAAAAAAGCTGAAGAAGGTGGTGATAAAGACAATGAAGAGTCTAAGAATTTTGTTGCAATGTATAGGACTGAGATGTAGAATTCAGTCTAGACTCAAAAATCGAACAATAAAGTCCAAAACAAAAATTCTCTGCAATTTACTGCAAAGAGAAAGAAGCCTAAAAAGGTGAGGAAAAGGACAAAGGGGAGTCTAAGAATTTAGCTATAATGTGTAGGAATGGGATGTACAGTTCAATATGGATTGAAAAATCGAACAATAAAGTTCAAAATAAAAATTCTCTAAAATTTACTGCAAAGATAAAGAGGTCGAAGAAGGTGAGGAGAAGGACAAGGAGGAGTCTAAAAATTTTGTTATAACGTGTGGAAAAGATGTTGATTTCAATATGGACTGAAAAATCGAACAACAAAGTCCAAAATAAAAATTCTTTAGAATTTACTGCAAAGAGAAAGAGATCAAAAAAGGCAAGGAGAATGACAATGAAGAGTCTAAGAATTTTGTTGTAATGTGTAGTAGTAGGATGTAGAGTTTAGTCTGCACTGAAAAATCGAACAACAAAGTCAAAAATAAAAACTCCCTATAATTTACTACAAAGAGAAATAAGTCAAAGAAGGCGAACAGAAGGACAAGGAGGAGTCTAAGAATTTTGTTGTAATGTGTAAGAGTGGGAAGTACAATTCAGTCTGGACTGAAAAATTGAACAATAAAGTCCAAAACAAAAATTCTCTAAAATTTATTACAAAGAAAAAGAGGTCGAAAAAGGCGAGGAGAAGGATAAGGAGGTGTTTAAGAATTTTGTTGTAATGTGGAAGAGAGGGATGTAGAATTCAGTCTGAACTAAAAAATCGAACAACAATGTGTAAAATTCTTTAGAATTTACAGCAAAGAGAAAGAGGTCGAAGTAGGCAAGGAGAAGGACAAGGAGGAGTCTAAGAATTTTGTTGTAATGTATAGGAATGGGATGTAGAGTTCAGTCTGGACTAAAAATCAAACAACAATGTCCAAAACAAAAATTTTCTAGAATTTACTGCAAAGAGAAAGATGCTGAAGAAGGCTGAGGAGAAGAACAAATAGGTGTCTAAAAATTTTGTTGTAATGTGTAGAAGTAGGATATAGAGTTTAGTCTGTACTGAAAAATCAAACAATAATGTTCAGAACTAAAATTTGCTAGAATTTACTGTAAAAAAAAAGAGGTCGAAGAAAGCGAAGAGAATGACAAGAGTCTAAGAATTTTGTTGTAATATTTAAGAGTGGGATGTAGATTTCAGTCTACACTGAAAAATCAAACAATAAAATTCATAATTAAAATTTTCTAAAATTTAATGCAAAAGAGAAAACTGTCGAAAAAGGCGAGGAGAAAGAGGATGAGGAATCTAAGAATTTTGTTGTAACGTGTAAGAGTAAAATGTAAAATTCTCTTTGAACTAAAAAATCTAACAACAAAATCCAAAAGGAATTTTAGTTTATCCTCTTCGTCTTCTTCCAGTATTTTAGTTTTCATCCTTTTTCTCTTTGAGGAAGATGAGAGGTGAGGAGGAGAACTTATGCGGTCAGTGCGTGCGGGGTACATATATGTATGTATGTATATAGAGAGAGAGCAATACACATACACACACATATAAACTTTATTTTTGTTAATGATGATGATAATTAAATTAAATTAATATAATAAAAGACTTTACATGTTTCACAACTGTATTAATAAGGTGGTATTAACTTTTTAATTAATATCAACTATTGATTTTGTATATTAAAAATTCCAATCAAAACTTCCAATGACTTTGTATATTAAAAATTCAGTCTTATCAATTAGTATGTTTGCATGTAAACATAATAGACATTGTAATATGGACAAAATGAACTCCTACAATTGATATTTAATATGCTAGATTTCATTATGTCTGATTCTTTAAAGAACATGTGCAAATCTGGTTTCTATGCGGTAAAGTCATCTCATTCAAATATATATTTTGTATATCTAAAAACCAGGAAAACAGCTCATAAGTTAACTACTAACAAACTCGTATAAACCCTTAAACAAAACCCTGCAAGTGAGAGAATCCATAACTCATAAACTCTATAACAAAGTCCTGCAATTTTGACATCGCCATACCATTGATACAAACCACATCCTAAAAACTAGTAATTAAGTTGGAAGAGTCTAAACTTCTTTAAACTCAATATTGAAGTCACATTTTCGATGTGAAATCCAAGTCTCATACGTTAACGTAACAATAAACAAGCAGAAGCAAGTTTGTGTATATAAAAGAATTCATCGTGTGTTAACCGCAAATAGTCAAATGATACTTGAGGCTATACAACACAAACACTGAAAAAAAAACAGGAAGTTAACTATGTTCGTTTACCTAAAACTTACATTTGGGATCTGGTCATTCCTCAATATGCTCCTTCAACAATGGAACCTACCTTGGACTTGAAACCCAGAGTAAAGAAGTAAGATTGGAAAAATGCTATCATGCCTCAACGGATCTCCCAGATTAGGGAAAACGAAATCAGTCCATAAAGTTTAAATTATAATTATTTTTATTTTATTTTTTATTTTTTCCCTCCATAGAAAGAGACAAGGCTCAGAGACATATTAGCATTTCTCACAAAGCTGAACCATATCATAGATTACATCAGATATAGCATTGCCTGCAAGAGTTTGGAGATACAGGCAAAATCTTTGAATGCTGCACAGCACCATGCCTACCACCAGGAAGTGTCAAAAAAATCCTTGCCATATGTACTAATATTTAATTGGCCCATCTAGGCTTCCTGATGCAAACTGAATACAAAAGAAACACAGGGTAAGACTGAGAGTCTAACCAAAACAAAATTAACATGACAGCTGCATATATAATTGATCAGCATCATGAAAAATTCACACCCAGTCGATAAGTTGACAAACAACAATATTACAATTATTCCACTCCATGCTGATCATTTTGAGTAACTTTGTCCTTGTTAACTTTGTCATACATTGTGCTTGTCTAGAATCTATAATTTTTATGACTAAGTTCCTTTTTTTTAAAGTAATTTCTATGACTAAGTTCTTACAGAAATTACAAATTTTCAAAGTTACAAGTTCTATAGGCATTTGAAGTACATGTTCCTTCCTTGATATTACTTATGCTTTATCAATTCAAAACTTGACGTCAAATTTTCCCCAAGTTCCATAAATTGATATAGAAAAAGATCCTCAATTGGAATAATTTTAGTATTAAAAGACTTATGTAACTATTATTACTTCATATCTTTAATTTATTTAGCTTATTAAAGCAGATTTTGACTTATTATAAATTAGACTATTTAAATTTTAAGTTATTAAAACTTTTGCTCTCTTTTATTATTTTAATATTTTTCTTATTTGTTGTGCCTATATAAAAACCAATAACTATCAACAATGGACAAAAAAGAATGATGATGACTTAAGAAGTCTTTTCACTAGGATTTATTTTCATTTTTTCGATGAAAAAAAGAAGTATAATTAGATAGAGAGAAAAAAATACAACCGTAGATGACTAGCTCTCTTTCCTTAAAAAAATAACAAAATAAAGGAAACACTGAATATACTCATAAAATCATAGAAGAGTAATTTCTATGAAAAAACAGGCAAAGAATACTCTTAAAAATCCCATAACTTTCTATCCAAATGAGCCAAAAAACACCTTATCCCAAAGAAGAGAAAAATGAGACTCACAATTCCTAAAAAATTCTAGGGTTTTCTCTCCAACCAACAGCCCTATGCATAAAAACTTAACCTCCTTTCTCTTACCAATGCCATGAAGAGCAGAAGACAGAAACTCATCAGAGATGAAAATGAGTGACCCAATAATCACCAAATGTATTAAGAAAAAGAGAGAGACCAAAGTCTCCAAGATATTTCAATAACCAGAAACAAATAATTATGAGATTCAACAGCTTTGAAGAATATCATAGACAAACCCATTTATCTCTGTGTTTGTTCTACTTATTGTTATATTTTACCTATCCCTTCAGTCAATTTTTCTCCATATTCCATCACCTTGACCTCCCATTTCCTATTGTCTATATCTGTTCTTCAGTTTTTCACATAAAATTTCTCTATTTATGAATTACTTGTGTTTTTCGGATATTCAGCTCTTAATGCTCTAACATTTCCATCAGTGCCTACTCTCTCTACAGAGACATTTTGGGTGATGGACAAATTACCTCCTAGAAAACCAAATCTGCCTTAGATGGTTGGCCTTTCTTCTTCCTATTTATGATCTGACCCACCTTGCTTTCTCTCTAACTCAGTACCTCCATTTTTTCTCTCTACAATGCACGCACTCTCTCTCTCTCTCTCCAGAAGAAATTAGCAAACCAACACAGGAGTTAATGGTGGTTAGAGATGGGAGGAAGGTAGTGGAAGAGAGAGAGAGGTGGGCTAAGGTTAGCTTCAGTGCTGTCGAAAATTTTTTATTAGTTTTTATGTTTTTAATTTTCAATTCTTTGATTTCTAGTACATTAAAAAAATAACTAAATATTAAAAACTTTTACACATCAGAAGCCACATAAAATCTGACAGAAATTTATTCAATAAAAAATAATTGTGTCTAATTTACTGTCATATAGCAAATTCACTGAAGTTGTTAGTGTGCATTAACAATCAGCAACTAAATTAGAAAATTTTTCAAAAAACAGGGACTAAATTGTGAAAAAATAGTACAAACATCAATTTTAATATTTAAAAATAGTATAGGGATCAATGGAGTATTTTGGTCCATATGTTAATGTTATTGTACAAATAATTATTTCAATTAATTCTTTTTATTCTATTTTATATCGTTTCAATATTCACAACTTTTTACAAACACAGCTTCTGTTTTGGTTTATTTTCTTTTTATACCCTTTTTGGTAATTTTGGTATCAACAGCTATTTTTAACTAAACACTCAACATCTGCTTTTTAAGGTGACAGCAATTTTTACAGCTGTTTTTACCAAACACCTAACAGTTTCTCACTAAAAATGCTTTACTCAGTAACTATTTTAACAGCACCTTTAAATTCACAGCAGAAACTACAAGCTCTCCCAAATGCACCCTCAGGCTAGACTAAGCTAAGACTAAAAGTCAAAACATTTCATGTTACCTGTTGAACAATTGGATTGGTAGATGATGTGAATTCATGAGTCATTCCCTGCCAGACAACTTTTCCTTCATGTAGAAATAATAACCTATATACAGATAAGAAATTTATTCAATTATGGCATCTCCCCCAGCATATCCATTACAATACAAGACAATCTTGGGGAAGCATCACCTGTCCACAGCTCTCCTAATGGTACTATGCTGATGAGTAACAACTACATAAGAAGCAATTTTTCCAGGTTTTCCAAGCGCATCCTCCCCCTTCACATGGACAGAACGGATAAGATCTTCAACAACAGTGGATGCAATTGGATCAAGTCCAGCAGTTGGTTCATCATATAGAAGCACCTAACAGAGGTCAAAAAAGGCATCAGTGAAAAGATCAAGTTAGGAAACAGCATAAGCCACATCATATAGCATTTTTTTTCCCACAGTCATGTGGCTTCATCTATAGTTTTCTTTTCAAGTGTTGCAAGTAGTAATTAAATGATAAGAAAAAGTAACACATTCAAAGTGCTAGTCTTACAACACTAAATAAGTATTCTATATCACAAATGAAAATAACCAGGTTAAAAACATAAGTCTCATATAATTATTATACAAACTCGAAGTTTCTCTGGTAAAAAAGAAATGAGGAAGATGAAAATATAGATCTAAAAAGCAGCTTGGCTTACCTCTGGCTCAATAGCTTCCTTTGTGGTATCAAAAATTATTGAACGAGCTAAAGCAACCCTTTTCTTCATTCCACCAGATAATTCAGAAGGTAACCGATTCTCAACACCCTGAATACAGCAGAACTATATTCATTAAGCTCTAGCTGAAAATTTAGTAAACAAGTAAATTAATGGGAACTGCAGAACTTGCTGGATAGAATAATAAGCTAGATTAGCTAACCTTCAGCAGGAACTCTATTATGAGCAAAAATTCAAAAGAATTTATTTGACAAGGAATTTAGAATAAGTATAGAGAAAAACTAAAGTACTATAAAATCATATGCAAGTCAAAATGAAGCCAGTGGAGCAAAGTGGAGAAAAGAAAAAAAAAAACTGATGATTTCATCCAAACTGAGAAATTAGCATTGCAGGTGTACCTTTAAACCAACAGCAGCCAATGTTTCTGCTACAAGCTCTGAGATTTGCTCATCCGACATTTTTGAGTTTTCATATCTATTTAACAAACATAAACGAGTTCAACTTGTTTCTATTATCAACTAATTAAATGAAATAAATAATACAAGTGTAAACTTTCTAAAGATAATCTAGAGTATCTTACAAAAGAAAACCAACATTTTCACGAACAGTCAAAGAATCAAAAAGTGCAGCACTCTGAAAGACCTGTAAAGAGATACACATACTTGTGAGAAAAATTTCCAGAGAATGCCAAGACAAATATAGAACTGAGAGACAACATCTACCAATCCAATTCGAAGACCAGAAATCTCATCATCACTGATCAAACCAACTCTCTTTCGACCTCGAATGTAAACGTCCCCCTGTTTTGTTACACATTCCAATAAGAAAAACAAGCAATAAGCGAATGCATAAATGAAATTAAGATGATCAATGAGAAAGATCAAAAGATTAAAACATTATATAAAACTTAGACTAAGCAAAAGAGAAACCTCAAGCAACCTTATCCGGAGCAAGAAGCCCAGCCATAATCTTCAGAATTGTAGATTTCCCAGTTCCAGAAGGTCCAATAACTCCAACAGCTTCACCATGTCTAATCTATAGAACATTGCAAATCAGAATGAAAATAGAAATGAAGGGCCACAGTATGTGTTATATCTTTAACATAAAAAAGCAAACAAAATAATCATTTTCCCCACCACATATTTACTATATTATTGCAAGAAAAGTTCAAAACTGAAATCCATGTCAAACTCAGATATCCTGCTGATGGCATTAAGGTATGAATGAACTCAACCATATTTACTTTTCAAGCACTTTTCACTCAGACTAAATCATCACTTCCTGAAGTAGGACATGTAAACAGTAAAAAGGAGAGAAACTGATGTGAAAAAAAGGAAATGGGAGATCAATAGAGGAATTACCATCGTCAAAGGCAAAATTAAATGATAGATTAAAAATATATATTTGAAATACTACATCAGAGAAGTGTTCAGTTCACCAAAACCTAACATATTCTCGAGATTCATACCATTATGACATACTAATAACAACAAAATTAGGAAACTACAATAAGATAATATCAAAACTTTCAAAATCCTAATTATATAAACACAAAACCTACTAAATATACCTGAACAGTCTTAACAAATTAATAAATAAATAATAATAATAATTACAAAAGTATTCCCTAAATTTTTTTTATGGATAAAACAAAAGTATTCCCTAATACTAAAAGGTATTCAAATTTAACTTCTTTTCATTCTGCATTACTTGCACTTTCCTTACAGACATACGATGTTAGAAGTCAAATCCTTGTAATCACACCCTCAGGGATGTTGAATTTCTGTATGGTTTGAAGATTATTTTTTTAGATTATTTTTTATAGCGGAAGAGTGAATTAGAGTTTAATAAAGACCATGTTTAGTAGTTTTTTTAGAGTTTTTAATACAAAAGTATTCCCGAATACTAAAAAGTATTCAAATTTAACGTCTATTCGTTCTGCATTACGCACTTTCCTTACAGACATACGATGTTAGAAGTCAAATCTTTGTAATCACACCCTCAGGGATGTTGAATTTCTGTATGGTTTGAAGATTATTTTTTTAGATTATTTTTTAGAGTGGAAGAGTAAATTAGAGTTTAATAAAGACCATATCTAGTAGTTTTTTTAGAGTTTTTAATACAAAATGTAGTGTGTTCTAGGCAAAGATGGCACCCATCTATGTAAGCAAGCAAAATTACAACTTTCTTATAGGAAAATAGATATTATTAATTTTGAAAGAAAAATGTTTCAAAGCATAGAAGATAAGATATCCTCCTGATTGAGTTGCTAGTAAAAATGAAAATATAATAAAGAATATCAGGCTTTCAAAAAAACATTGAGCAATCACATGGTTATTGCTTCCTCATTCCAGGGGAAGTTAGTAAGTGAGATATTAGAATACAGTATATGTGACTTCGCCCATAGGGAGGCCAAAAAGGTACTGTAACTGAATATGGAAGAAAAATATTGTATTGTCGTATCTAATTAGGTTGTACATGTTACATTTTTAAATAGGAATACAAGAGAGCTAAACTAGGAAAGTATTAGCAGTCAAAAAATAATTACCCTAACTAATTCCCTTGGTTAAAGCTTTGACTCAATCTCCTATGTTTAAAACTCTACCAATCCTAGTATTTGGTGTAGTTAATATCAAATACTCTTCTTTCAAATGGTGTAATTAATATCAAATATTCTCCTTTCCAACACTCCCTTTCAAGCTAGCAGGTAGATATCTTACATTGCTAGCTTACTTACTAGGAAATTAAGTTGTCTCTTCTGTAGTCCTTTCGATAAGTACGTCCACCATGAGTAGTTGGTACATAAAGAACACATATTAGACCATTCTCATGTTTTTCTTTGATGAAGTGTCTATCAATTTTGATGTGTTTAATTATGTCCTCCATAATCGGCTTATGAGCAATCGAAATGGCAACCTTGTTGCCACAGTAAACTTTCATGGGCAGTAAAACCGAGATTACTCTTTACTAAGAGTTTGTACTCTAAAGAAAAGCTCGGGACCATTCCTTTCAGGCATTGATTGGTCCCCACTAGGATAGAAAAAGGAGTGTGGACTGAGAGACCCTTAGAGCTGAAGGAAATTAGAAAAGCTATTTGAGTCCTAGGGAATAATAAAGCTCTTGGCCAGGATAGATTTACAATTGAGTTCTTTAAGGCGTGTTGGGACATTGTGAAAATAGTCTTAATCAAAGTGTTTGAGGAGTTCTATTTGAATGATCTCATATGTAGAAGCACAGACTCTACCTTCATCATCCTAGTTCCAGCAAAAGAAAAATCTATAAATGCTTCAAACTACTATCCAATCAATTTAGGGAGTACTACCTATAAGATTATCACAAAAGTGTCTTTCATTGAACTATGTGAAATTTGAGATAACACTATCTCACTAATCTAGAGGGCCTTTTGAGAGGTAGGCAAATCCTTGATACATCTTTAGTAGCTAACGAAGCGGCAAAGTATACACATGCAGCAGAAAGAAAAGGTTTGGTTTTACTACACTTTGAGAAAGCTCATGACATGGTCAATTGAAGGTTTTTAGACTAGGTGATGGAAAGAAAGGGATTTGATCAGCAATTGAAAAAATGGATTAGTGTTTGTCTGTCCTTATGCTCCCTAGTAGTGATAGTCAATGGGAACCACGAGATTGTTTTAGAGCCTCAAGAGGACTTAAACAGTGCGACTCACTTTCATCTCTCCTCTTCACCCTCATAGTGGACATACTGAGTAGGATATTGGCAAGGGCGAGAAAGAGGAGATCAATAAAGGGTTTAAAAGCGGGTACACTGAATGTGCAGGTATATGATCTACATTTTGTGGATGACACGATTTTGTTCTTAGAAAATGACAATAGTTCCATGTCTAATGCTCTTGTCATCCTCTACGTGTTTGAACACATTTCTGGACTAAAAATCAATTTGGGAAAAAACTGGATTCATAGTGAATAATATGGGAGATGAATCGATTAACCATTTAGTAGAGACAATAGGTTGTAAGAAGTTAACATGGCCCATTACATATCTCGGAGTTCCACTAGGTAGCAATCCAAGGTGGCTAGACATCTAGAGAGTTGGGAGGGTGGTATATTCTCCCTTGGGGCAAGGGTGACCTTGTTTAACACTTGTCCAATATATCACTTTACTATCTATCTCTATTTAGGATTCTTGCAGAGGTAGCTAGGAGGATTGAGGACATAATGAAAAGATTCCCATGGTCAGGAGCGGGTGACGAAAGTAGAGACCATTTAGTTCGATGGAAGGTACCTAAAAATTAAGGAGATTTAGGAATTTGAAATCTCATACCAAATTACTAATCTCTATTTACGAAATGGCTATCATGTTTTCCTCATGAACCAAACTCTCCATGGCACATGGTGATAAATAGTATCCAC
The DNA here is from genome assembly GCF_000150535.2 of Carica papaya. Next base: position 67,223 of record NW_019014569.1, read on the forward strand.
GAAGGAGAGAGGAGTGGTTGGGATGTTCTTGTTAGAGGATCCACTAGTTATCATGGTCCTTAGAAATCCATTTCCCAAGTCCACCCTCTCTTTAACACACTCACCCTATTACACATGGGAAATGGATCTAGAATCTTATTTTGGGAGGACACGTGGTTGGGAAACCAACCGCTCGCCACAAAATTCCCTCAGCTTTACCTGTTATCTACTAGACATACTACCTATATCTCTAGCTTTACAGAGAGTTCTAAGGAAAATTGTCTTGGAACTTCCACTTCAATCGCAATTACTTCCCCAACTAGATTGATAATTGTGGACTCTTAAACCTTCTGATTTGTTCTCATGTAAGTCATACTTCACGCACTTTATTTCTAAACCAACGGATAAACAATTTCATATTTCCATTGTATTTGGGAAAGCTACAGTTCTTTTGAAGATTGAAGTATTTTCATGGACCGTATCAACTAAAATCCGACATTAGTGATTCGCTTCAATTCCGACAAACTCACTGTTATTTGTCCCCTGGCATATACGTTTTCTGCTTCAGAATGGTGAGACTAATTCCCCCTTGTTTTTACATTGTACCACAGCATGGAAATTGTGGATGAATTTGATGGATAAGTTTGGCTTCAGCTGGGTGGCGCCTCCTACAGTTGAAATGTTTATGAACTCATATATTCAAGGGGTTGGAGTAAGAAAAGAAGCCAAGTACTATGGCGAGGTGCTACGTTTGCAGGCCTTTGGGGTATATGGTTAGCAAGGAATCGACAGATTTTCTTGACTGTGCAATGACATTCCATGAGCTCTGCGAGAGAGTCATCTTCATGCCCTCTCTTCGGGCGAAAGCTCATGAGCAGTTCACGAACACAAGCATCTTATAGTTATAGCACAACTAGGAAGTCATCATACACAAAGATTAAAGGAGACAGTTTTTGTACATATTGTTTTGTACTTTTTATTATTTAATTTTTACTTTATACCTTTTGTTTTAATTTTTATTGAGCAGGATAATTTATTCTTTTTTTTTAAAATAAAAGTGTAAGATTTGTATTAAAGTAATGGTGCCAGAGAGGCAGTGCCCGTATACAAAAAATTTACATGTTAGTTAGCATATCAACAATGAAACCAAAATCTTCAAAATAGTCAATATTGTACCCCAAGAAAATAAAGCCAAAATAGTGGAACCAAGTATCTATAATTATGCTAAAGTATACTTCTTTTCCTTAAAAAACCTGGTTGTTTCTCTCATTCCAAATGTTCCAAAAAGTGTAAGAGATATGAGTTTGAAATCTTTTTTTTTTTTTTTTCTGGAGAAACCTTCTGTCATAACATTAAGGGTAAATAAAAGAGAAATAATAAAACTTGCAAATTAGCTTTTTACAAGTATCAATTAGGGTTAACGTTAAAGTTAATGTTTTGAATTTACTTCACAGCAACCACCATTGCATTGATTTCGGCCATGATAACGGCTACTTTAGTTGCTTATAACTTATAAAAGGCTCAATCTTTATGTTATAATCAATCAAGAAAAAAAATAAAATTATTTCTCAGATTTCCCTTTCTATTTCTCTTTTATTTCTCTCCTCTTTCTCTTTCTTTCTCAAGATCAAACAGTCATGTCAAAGGTTTCTAACAAGGTGGTATCAGAGCCAGAGATTTCGGAAGCGATCACCACGAAGGAAATCGACCTAAAACTAACGCAGTCATGGAAAAATCGCAGCGGCAGTTAAGCATGCTCCTGGATCTGCTCCATGGTAGATCCGCCGACCAGACTGAAGAAAGCTTAGCATGCCTGGCGGAGGCATTCCTGGAAGATACAAGGCCGACGGCTCAAGGGCCCGCACCTTATAGCCAGCCGACAAACCGGTTCAGTTATTGAATCGGACCGAACAACATATACCGAATGAAGTTCGCTAACTTATCCGATTCGAACCGGTCCAGCCAAAATTTTGAACCGAACCGGTTCACTTGCTCTCCTTCTCTTTCTTTCTTAAGCAATAACAGTCGGGAATGAACACCCTAGAGGTCTCTCCCTCATTCACCTCGGCCAACCAGCCGAAAAGAGCTACCTCCTAGAAGCTCTGCTCGGTTTCCGCTTTAATCCGTGCGAGATCAAGATGGGAACCTGCAAGTCTCTCGTTCTCCAAATGGGTTCTGATATGGAAAAGGAGAAGCAAAAGAAAGAGAGAAGCGGAAGAAGAAGAGGTGGAAGAAGAAGACATTACTGCAGCAGTACGATAACAACGTCTGGCAACGGTTACGTCGGTGGTGTGAAAGGGCCAATTTGTGAAAATCAAAAGCAGTAGAAAGCTACTTTAAAAAAATATATATACATCTATATATGATAATAAAAAAAAAAATTGATTTTACAGGGTAAAAGCAGTAGAAAACTACTTCGGAAAAAAAATATATATATAATAATTTACATATATATATATAATGTTTTAAAATATATATATATGAAAAAGAAAAAAAAAAAACTACTTTAAATATATATATATATATCTATATAAAATATAATAATAATAATAAACTATAATTTAACTTGAGGACAAGATTGACACTGAAAAAGATGGTATTGTCAGGACATTAAGGGTTTAAGAAAGAGAGAAATAATAAAAAGAATAAATTAATCTTTTACAAGTATCAATTAGGATTAAGGTTAAAGTTAATTTTTTGAATTTACTTCACAGCAACCGCCGCTGCATTGATTCCGTCCATGATAGTGACCGCTTTAATTGTTTATAACCTATAAAAGGTTCAATCTTTATATTATAATCAATCAATGAAAAAATTATTTCTTAGATTTCTCTCACTGTTTCTGTTCTATTTCTCTCTTCTCTCTTTCTTTCTTTCTCAAGATCATACAGCAATGTTGAAGGCTTTTGACACCTTTCCACACAAGAAGTTCAGAGGAAATAGACTCATTCCTGGCCCAAGACAAACCCAAAAGGCCTAGAGCAACAGACCATAGCCTGTGAACCATAGAACGCCCGAGGAGAAGATGATTGCAAGATTCAAGACTATTCTTATATAGGAGACATTCGTTAACAATAGAGACACCTCTCTTCATAAAATTGTCCAGTGTGAGTATAAGGCCTTTTGTAGCTTCCCAAACAAAAAAAGAAATTTTGGGAGTGGACCCTGCTTTCTAGATAATTTTAGAAGGGAACAAACTTCCACTAAAGTTTGAGTTTCTGGCCAGTAAGCTGTAAAAAGATTTGACAGTAAGATGAGTGTTCTTGATGATTTCCCAACTCAGTTTATCTTCCTGATCAGAAAGTTAAATGCTTGACAGAGTCTGCAAGAGGCTTTCAAATTCCTCAATCTCCTAGTCTTGAAGGTTCCTGTTAACAATGATATTCCACTAATTGGGAAAGTTAAGATCAATAGCATCTTTGACTAGCATATTTTTGTCATTAGAAATTGCGTGGATGAGAGGAAATCAGGAAGAGAAGCTATCCGTTTCAAGCCATATGTCAGACCAAAAGCAGATTTTATGACCATTGCCAATGCACTATCTGGAGTTCTAAAGGACGAGAGTGTCAAGCTGCCAAATAGTTTTCCAGAGGTTAGCCCCATAAGTATCATTCTTGATCTTAAACATGTCACCACTTTCATAATTAAACCATTTACACAATATAATTGATCTCCATATGTTGTTGTTTTCATTCCAAAATCTCCAAATCCACTTGTCAACTAGTGCTTTATTAAGCGCAGTGATGGATCTCAAACCTAAACCTCCATCCTTGAGAGGTTTTTTGATTTCCTTCCAACTTACAAGGTGGAGTTTCTAATTGTTATCATATTCATATTAAGTATATATATCCACACATAAAATACCATTCCTAAAACACGTATCACACATATTCACACATATAACATCTTTTCTTAAGCACATAGAATATCTTATCTCATGTAGATATTCACATAATATATTTTCATTATTCACCAAAACAACCAATCACATATGCACGTAGACTCATTATCATATCACGTAATATCATTCAGTCACAATCAGGGACGGAGATGATAATTTGCATTATCAACATGGACCAAATCATAAGATGGCTTCCAACTTGTTAGCAATGCTAGTGAGGATGCTGAGCACACTTAAATAGTAAATTGG
>NW_019014569.1:139030-149583 GCF_000150535.2 Carica papaya
GATCAAAAGCTGATGGTTATAAATAACCCTCATCCACACCAAACCCTAACCCTAACCGCCAGACTCCCTCGCTGGAGAAGAAGACCCGACCGCTGGAAGTACATCGCCGCCGCACCGGAGCTTTTTCCGATCGCCAAAAAAGGTAAAAAATTTCTCATTTTGCTTAAAATTCAATTTTAAGCACACCCATGGACAAATCGAAGCAAAAAGACTGGTCAATTGGTTGAAATATGCCAGCGAAGCCCGGCAACACCGCCGCGAGAAATTTTACAAAACGCCTCCGATGAGGCCCTTTCTGATTCCCGTTCTGTATAATTTTTCCACCTTTGTGATCACCGTGTCCTTTTCTACAGGTTAACCAGAGTAAAACACTCAATTGCATCGTGAGCCGGAGGAGCCACCGCAAAAGAGCCCCATCGCTTGTGAGTTTTGATTTTTTTTTGTGTTTTTTCGGCCAACCGAAGCCCTTTAACGTATTTTCTCACAGAGATCGATGTAGAATCGGCCGAATTTGACTGAAAATGGCTGAAAACAGCCAATCCGAGGTGGATCGCTGCCGCGAGCGGCAGCATCATCACTGGAGCATGGTGGAGTCGCCATGTCAAAATTTCAAAATTGGCCAAGTGGGCCTCGGGACTTATTTTAGGTTTGTTTGGGACATTTATAGGTACTATTAGCGTATTTTAATTTTCGAAGAAAAATTCAGGAAACTCGAAAATTGCCCGTAGGCGCAGTCGAGCAGTTTAGCTTTTCGGGTATCAAATCAAGTAAGGATCCCTCACCCTATTCTCTATCATAGAATTGAAGTTTTAATAATTAATAATACGAGATTTTATGTGAATTTAGGAAATGTGCATAATTAATTACGGATTACTAATGGAGGCAGAGCCGAGAATTATCTATTGTTGTTTGTTGATTGTTTTTACAGTTTATATGCATGATGGTATCTTATTAATTGAATTTATGGCTTTAAATAATTTATTCTATATGTTTACTGCTGAATCGGAAAAAATGAAGATTAAACGGTAAAAAATTGTGTGATGAAATGAGTAGATGAAATGATAGTGTTACTGGATATCCTGAGAGATGGTAGACGGACCGGGTACATATGGAACCCTACTGTGAACGTTGTCTCATACCAGACGGGGTATTGAGGTTTGGTAAATTGACGCTTATACTGGACAGGATATGAGGACGGTCCGTAATTAAGAATGTTAAATAAAAGGGTTCACGTGTAGCAGGGACATCTCTATGAACCCCAATGAATACCAGTAGGCTAGTAAAAAGAGTGATAGTTATTGTTTGGTTTATTGATGATGGATATAGATTTATAACATGTACTATGATTGCTGATTATACATGGAATCATGATCTGTATAATATTATTATCTGTATAAATTATTTTTATGAATCCCACTACGGTATGTTAACGATAAATGGTTTTATTTTTAATAAATGTATTATTTTAAATCTAGTACTCTATTAGTATTTTTAATTTTCTACCAATCTTTATTTCTGTGTCGGTGACATAGTGTGATTTCCTTACTGGGTTAGTGTATCTCATCCTTTACTTAACCATTTCAGATCAAGAAAACCAAGTTTCAGAGTTCGATCCGCAAGAGAATTGCGAGTAGATACTAGATTTCTTTATTTCCCGTTTATTTCTTTATTATTATGTTTCTTTCAAAAGAGTGAATTCTGTAAAACTATTTAGTGTTTTTAAGTTATTTGTATAAAACATGTAAAGTCTGAACATTTTTATTACACTTCTGTACTTTAATTATTTTTTATTTCCTTTGAATATTTACAGGGTCGTTACATTCTAACTTAATATTGCTTAAATGATGTTAACTGCATCTAACAAAAAGATAAAATTTTATCTGTCTTTTAAAAGTAAAAAAAAATTTTAAATAAAAAAATAGTTTACGAAAATTTTAAATATCTTTATATAGTACATTAAAAAGGTTTGATAGTTCCATTCCAACTCAATTCAATATAGTGAGCATAGAATATGAATAAACAGATTTGTAATAATTTAATACATTTTATAGAAAAATATGTTATTATTAATTACGACTATCTAATATGCAATAAATTATCATGTTATTTTTTTATATTTAACTATTTTTTATATTATTTTATGAGAATTTTAGTAACCTTATATTCAATTTTCTTATTAAAACTCTTCATAAAAATTTAAGATATTAATTTTATTAACCATATTTTTATTATGCATTTATATTTAAAATAATCGTACAAGCATAATTAATAAACGTAAACTAATCAGTAAATTTCATATATTTAGTATATCCATTTAATTTTTAATAATATTTCTTTAATCTGACTAGACAATTACTATTCTTAATTAACTCTCTGATAAATAGTTATACTTGATAATAATCTAGCAATGTTATATCATAATTTTTGAAAAATTAACTTTAATAATCATATATTCAGTTTTGTTACTAAAAAAAAAAAAAAAAAAAAAAACCTTTGTAGTAACTAAAAAAATTGAATTTATCAAGCTTATTCTTGACATATATGCCTTTGTTAGCAGCAGCAGCATAATGTAAAATATGGATCGAAAATCACTTAATCATATAAGCTGTATAATAAATTTATCTCTATATATGCTAGTATATTTTGTCACTTTCAAATACATAGTAAATTACCACTTTAATTATAATAACTACCTATTATTTTTAGTAATTTTTTCTAATGCATAAATAAATAATCAATTTAGTAGTAATATATTTATATGTTGTATACTAACTTTTTCCTTGAATATATTAAAGATTTATTAAATGTATTGAAATACACACCCCATAATCATGTCATCTCCTGGGATTTGTATACCCAGAAGGTTCCCACCAAAATTTATGCAGTTAAATTATCATATACATGTTTCAAGAACTAGAGCCATAATGCTACAATCCAAAGATTGGTTTGCTGCCAAATAATTCAGAAGGAAGCATCACTATTCATCAACAAACTAAACCAATGGCACCAACAAAAATTAACAAATTAAGAGCCACTGGAAAAAAAAAAATGAGTTCACTATATGAATAGGAATACAGTCTGGGAAAGAACTCACAATTCTTGATTTTCATGTGCAGAAATGTCAATTCCCAATTGCAAGAGATCCTGCCGAAGCAAATTTGCATTCTTGAAATGCAAGCCGACAATGCCAGCTTCTACTGCAGCTTCCACATTTCTCAACCTGGAGTCAGTTCATGCTATAAATCAGATATTTATGCATAGAAACGTCTTAGTTATATTTTCACACCCACTCTCACTTTCAAACTGCTCCTTCTGCATGTACCCACACATGTGTTTGTCATCTAATTAGCATGTGTTCTTGTCACAACTGCAACATGAGTGCTAAGCCACTTGAACAAGATTGACGCCAGAATCATTGACTAGCATAAATCAGTTCAAATTTGATGAGTTGAGAAACCAATTAAAACCATGATTCTTGTGACCCAAATTTGGGACTTCATTTAATATGTTAGTTTGCATCAGCATTTTGTGCCCCATATGAATCTGGCTATAAGCTCATATAAAAAATGATTTTATCATGACATGCTCCCAATAGATAAAGATTATCTCAAGACTAAGAATCCAGATGAAAAGGTAAGCCAGCTGTACTGATGTTCAGATAATGTTGCCCTACCAATCAATCATTATTTTCCTATTTCTTAAACTCCCATGCAATTAGACCAGTGAACACTTTATAACTTCAGTGATCACCTTGAACAGTGCAAGAAGAGAGATTTCAACTTGGGCATGTTTCTGTTATGAGCATTGATCAGTCAGTTCATAGTACTTTTACTCAGATGTTTCAGCAAAGGATGACAAATACATAAAAGAAACTAGAGCAGTTTGTGTATCTGTTTTATGTAGTTACATTTTATGCTATGCCTCTGTGTTTCCATGTTCTGTGTTGTAAAACAGTAGTTTATTTTCTTGACTATTTGCTACCTTTTCAATTGGAAGTTAATATGATTTGAACTAGCATATAATTATTATCTAGAATAAGGCAGTTACTATAAAACAGTAATTCAATTTATTGTAAGAATAAATTCTCTTTTGCAGTAACGAAAAGAATGAGAGAAGCATCTAGAAGAGGTTTCTTAAGAGCTCAACTCTTAGAGATCTTTTGGTTCCTTCTTAACAAGTCAATAATATCATTAATCTTTTGGTATCACAGGCAACTGTTATGGATGACCTCCCTGTTAGAGAATGTACATTATATGTAATTAATTGGGATTGAATTAGGTTGGTGGTAAACTACACATTATTCTCTAGAACTTATATACATAAGGTAATATTATTTAATAAAAACACAACACATCATTCTCGACATAATATCAGAATTTTAGGTTAAAAAACTCTATTTCTTTTACATATTCCAGTTGGCTTTTTTTATCGAAATAAGAAAAACCCAAAAGGGACCAGCCTTCCCAGTCGGTCACTACAACAGCCACCATCACCATTGTCCTCCATGGTCGGAAAACAACTAGGTGCAGGGCCAACTACCACGCAACACCAGCCAACTGACACAGCAGCCGCAGCATATCCAGTCTACTTGCCCCATACTAGCTGCCAGCTGCGTGGCCAGCCCTTCAACAAGGTGACCAACTGTGCATGCCCCCAGCCAGACTGGGCAACTTTGCCACGTGCAAGCACCCAGCAATGCAACTGGCCATGCGCATACACTTGGTTGCTCGTGAGTCACTCTCTGCTCCAGCAGTCGCGCATGTATTCCATGCTCCAACCACCAGCAGTGGGTGTTCCTTCAGCTGCTGCACGTGCTGCCCCTTGCTGTCTAGTCGAACTGGCCTTCGTTACTTGCATTTTTTGCACCATGTTAGAAGTCACATCACAAGTCATTGGTGCTAATCCAGAAACGCAAGAATTAACTGGAGAATTCTAGTGAATCAGGCCACCAATCGCCTGAATGGGAAAAAATACCTAACCTGGTCACAACTAATTTGTGCTATCCTCAAATGAAAAGGTAAACTCAGCCATACTTTGGGATTGGGCCAAAATCGGGAGACCTACAACTTGACGCATGGGATAAAGACGACTCAACAATAATCGCTTGACTCGAGAATTCAATAGCATGATGATCAACACATGAATGTTCCCACCCACTGCTAAAGAGGTTTAGGATGCAATCAGAGAAACTTGTTAAGAATGATTGAGTGCATATTTTGTGGAATACCAAGGTCCTACATATACAAGGTTTTGTTAAATATGAAAGTAAATCAAGTTATTAAAGAAAAAGTAAATCAGTGCATTAAAAAGGAAATAAGTCAAGGCATTAACAAGTTTTTATTAAATATGGCATCCCTATCTATGCAGACAGCAGTTTTGCATCAAAACAGGTAACTACGTCCTCAAATTTCTATTGAAACAGCAAGTTTTAAATTCTCCCGAACAACATTGGATCAGTAAGCGATTGGATTTTAATCCTGTGGTGGAGTATCATGCTAGTAGGAAGAATTTAGTGGCAGATGCTCTCTCTAGGCAATTTGAGTCTACCAGTAATTTCTTAGCCATCTTTTCTCTTGACTACTTTGATGGTACTCATGAAAGGTGAAAAAAAAAATGTTTCATTGCAAGGTATTAGATGACCATTGGAAAGTGAGTAATGGGTTAATCTTTTACAAAAAGATAATTTTCCTTTTTCCAGAATCCTCTTTCTGTGAATTATTTGTGGGTGCAATTCATACTTAGTTTCGTGAAGAATACCAGAAACCATCCGAAAGCTCACTATGAATTTTTTTTTGTGTGGAAGGGAATGAAGTCTAGTGCATTCTTGTGTGACTTGTCAATGTAAAAAAGTTGAACACCTAAACCTGCTAGTTTTTTGCAGTCTTGACCTGCTCCTAATCAAGTTGGTCCGATATATCTACAGATTTTGTGAAGGTGCTTCCCATTTCGCATGGCAAAAATGTGTTATTGGTGGTGGTAAATCGTTTTCCAAGTATGCTTATTTCCTTCCTCTATCTCATTTAGTTCAGCTTACCATCTTCAACCCGATGGTCAAACTACAGTGGTTAATCGAACCCTTGAAACGTACCTCCATTGCTTCACAGGATACCATCCTACAAGCTGGAATCAATGGGTCTTTTGGGCTGAATTCGCTTATAACATTGGGTTCACTCATTGAAGGCTATACCCTTTAAGGTATTCTATGGCCGACCAGTTCCTCAACTTCTCTCTTATTGCCCTAGGTTATCTAAGATGGAAGCCGCGGATCGTGAATTACTGAACCTTTATCAAGTATTATATGGATTGCAAAGCAGGTTCGTGCAAGCTCAGCAGCCGTGAAACAAATCTATGATGCTCATCACGGGAGGTCATCTTTAATGTAGGTGACTTGGTACTTTTGAAATTGCAACCATATTGCCAAACTTCTCTAGGCAAAAAGGGTCCAGAAGTTATCTCCCCAGTTTTATGGGCCTTTTATAATAATCCAGTTCATTGAGGACGTTGCACTTAAAATGGAGCTACCATCAACTTCCAAGCTACATCCAGTTTTTCATGTCTCCTCAAACCTTATCATGGACAGCAAGGTGTCCCTCCCACTCTTCCTCCTCTCCATCAAAGTATCCCTTTTCCTTATCTACAAGCTCCAGTAAATTCCCGTTACAACAAGGGACAGCATGAGGTACTTATCCATTAGGAGGGTCTTTTATCAGCAGATGCTTCTTGTGAACTTGTTGATCAAATGGCTTTTCATAATCCCTACTTTGTGCTTGAGGACAAGCTTCATTTCTAGTGTGGAAGTGATGTTAGAGAACAACGAAATGGTTTCTTTCTAAAGGGTGCATCAAAAAAGAAATAAAAAATAAATTATGTGTAATTAGGTACTAACAATGGTATGCTATAATGTGCACAAAATATTTTGTCTTAAAATATATAGCATGTCTGAGTAGTTGTAGGATGGGATTGTAATATGGGAGAATAAGCCTTGATAAAGACAAGAGGGCTAGTTATGGCAATTCTGGAAATTTTGTTTCAGAAATAACTGCTGCTGTAATTGTCAAAATAAGATTATCTTATTGAGACAAATTTGTATGAAGAAAATTACTAAGTGGAATACTTACTTCCTTTCAAAATCAAAGGGTTCTCTCTCCCAATGAGCATTTAATTCTAATCTAAAATAGGTAAAGGTAGAAAAATCTAAAAAAAAGTATTCTCTTCCTATTGATTTTTTTGTTCATAGACCCATAACAAGATCTGTCAGTAGTGACCACAACAATTTTTTTCTAAATTCTTCTCTAATTCTTTTCATTACAGCAAAACAGAATTTATTTGTTTTTTAATAGAAAAAAGATAACATTAACATAGTAGGAAAAGCATTACAAAGAGAATCAATAGATAAATTATCTAGCTGAAGCCAAAAAGAAAACCAATACAAGAATAACAAAAAGAAAAAGAAGCATTGAAGAGCTAAAAGATCATGTGACTATAGCATCCTAGTTCCTATGAAGGACAGTGAGGGAGATGTCAGAATATTACTGTTATAGACTCTTTTGTGGGCCATTCTTTTTACAGAAAAGGCAAATAAGGAGCTGATATGGTTTATGTTTATCTTATTTTGGAAACTTATTTATTAGTTAGGAAAACTTATCTCTTATTTAGCAATTAATTTTTATTATATGGTTAAGATTTTTCCTATTCTAGAAAGATATATTTTAGCTAGAAAAATTTATATCTTATTTAAAAATTTAATTTTTATTTTGGAGACTTTGATCCTAATTAAGAATCTTCTTTATTTTTGCTATGAGAAACCTAAATAATAAAAGTTTCCTATAATGTAATGCATATAATCCTATTTAAAAGGCTCTAAAATTAATAAAGAAATAAGTAAAATTAATAAAGAAATAATTACAATATAAAGATTGGAGCTCTCTCTAACAAGGTCCAAGGTGCCAAGCTCTCTTTGATGAGTTTGAAAATAATTCACAATAAATCGCTCAAGAAATCATAACAAGGAAAAGAAGCAAGATTCAGAATCAGATTATCCGGTGAATTGCCCGGTGACAAGATCCTGGTCTTAAGAACATAACAATTGCCCTTGAACCATGGCCCTTAGGGAAGTCAGATAGGTCATCTTCTCCCAAATAAAATTATCCTCCAAAAGATTGTCAAAAATCCACCAATTCCTCCCGATCTAGATAGTTCAAAGACTAGCAAATAGAGTTCCTGACCACAGTGGTCTGGCCTTTACTTTTAACCTCGAAACCACAAATATTAGTACTGATGAAACAATCCAAAGAAGATGGAGTAACCCATACTAGGTTTAAGTGTCAAGGCACCTGACACAGCTTCCACGCCATTTCAAAAATGTAGAAAGAGATGAATATGTGTTTCCCCTCTCTTATAGCACATAATACACATGTCAGGAGACAAAACTCGGCTAACCCTACGAATTTACAGCAACTCATTGGTGTTTAGACGGTTGAGAATTGCAGCCCACATAAAAACTTTCACCTTCAAGGGAACCTTGACTTGCCAAAAAGCCTTAATAAAAGTACTTTGGTAAAAATTAGGGTTCTTTGTTATTTGATCAAAGAACAATTTACAGGTATATGTACCCGTTAAGTCAAGCGTCCATATCTTGCAATAAGACTGTTGGGAAGGTTAAAATGATTGCAGTAAGCTTAACATGATAATGAGTTTTATCTGTTTCTCTATTATTCAAACCACGGAAAAAATGAGTTCCAAACTAGAAAACCATTTGGAAAGGCAAAAGAACTGAACAATCCCCACTTTATACCTGGCAAGAGACTTATAAATGTCAAGCAAACATGAAATGGCCTTCTATGGACTATTGTGATGGGTAAATTTCGTGGCTACAACATCACAACCATTTCACTGACTCCGGTGAACGCTTACAATAGACTGAATAAATATTTTATAGTAACTGCCTTATCCTAGATAGCAGTTATATACTTGTTCAAATCCTATAGACTGCCAACTCAAGATGAGGCAAAAAGACAACAAAATACACTAACTCTTGACAATACAGAACATAGAAAAAGAGGAAGACATAACAGATAAACAAACTACTTAGTTCTTTCTTTGTCCTCTTCTTCCTCTGCTGATACATATGATAACTAGCACTATGAACTGACAGATCAACACTCATTACAGCTTCCAGCATAATAATAATAACTATCAAGAAAAAGGAAAAACGAAGAAGTAGAAATTGAAAGAACAACAAGGATAGACGATCCCCTCAAAAAACAGAGTATAGACCACTGACAAACTAGTAAATAAAGAAAATCATGCTCCCAATGTAATAAATATCATACTTGGGGAGGGGTTAAGACTTGAGATGAGAGGAATAAGGATATATGCATATAACCTGTCATCAATAAATATGCAGCTTGCAGGATGAACATTAAGATGTTTCAGTACTTCAAGATAGCAATCAGGATCAGGCTTCCTTTTTCCTGAAAAATGAAAATACAGAACTTGTGTGAAGAAGTTTTAAATTCTGCTGCACGTGAACTAGATGATGGCCAGATCAGTGAAAGAAGAACCCTAGGCCTGCAAAAGCATTTGTAGAGATAAGAAAAACTGACAAGACTTTAGGGCTTATCCCCTTGGCAGTAATTTGGAAAGAAAAAAATAGGAGAATTTTTTAGGGTATATAGTATATTTTAGATAGCTTTAAGGATTTATGGTTCTAAATTCTAGGTTTTTTTATTAAGATCACCTGTTTTATACTCACGAGGATCTAGAGGATATTATAAATATTTTGATTAAGATGTAAATACTTTTATATACAGGCTTGCACCTCTTGCTGCTCTTGATATATTTACTCTTTCTTTTCAAAGAAATTTAAAGACACAAACATTTTATCCTACATATTGACTCAGAAACAATTACACTCTTAGAAAATATGCACAGCCACAACATCAATGAGGCTAGATAAAGAGAGTATGCAACCTCAGCTGTTTAAACATACCTATTATACACGAACAAAATGTCCAAGATAAATAAGTTGAAATTTTTAATTTGTCCTCAATCAATTGGTACCTACAAAAAGCAGTTTCTGAAATTCATGAACGATTTTACTGTATAAGGATCATCACTGATTCCTTTCTTGTAATAATAGGTATAAGGATAATCAGGGATACCATATAAGGAAATGGCACCCAATTACTGCCTTGTGAATAACATTTTTCATTTATTAGAAAGAAAACCGAGAAGGAGATTTGAAAAATCAGTTTCATCCTACCAGATGGGATAGTTAGTAAAAGCATGCATCTCGAGGTTATTTTGTTTTAGATCCTGAAGTAGTTGTTCCATTCCTTCCAAGAAAGAATATCCTCTTATCATACAATTTTTGAGGCCTGCAAACATATAAATGAATGAAAGCATGTATGAGATATTTAAATCGTAGTCAACATTTAGAAAAAAATAATTCATAACAAGGATATAATTATTATATAACTAATTGAATAACATAGTATCTTCAAAGTTGAAGTTTATAGGAAATTATCCAAGCTTATTATTTATATTAGGAC
>NW_019014569.1:211683-233953 GCF_000150535.2 Carica papaya
CACAAGATCAGACATTGTCTATGCAGTAAATGTTATAAACAAATTCATACATAACTCAAAAAAAGTACGTTTATAAACAACCTACTTAATACTATAATAGTTAAAAGGATCACCAGAAAAAGAAAATATGTTAAAAAATAATAATCAATTGCTCTTACAAGTCTATACTAATGGAGATTATGCAAGATCGATTATAAATAGAAGACATAATATAGACGACTGTACCTTCCTCGGTGACAACCTAGTCACCTAGAGAATTAGGAAACAAAATATAGTTGTAAGATCAAGTACGGAACCATGTTATAGGCAATAACACAATAGGTATGTGAATTAATTGTATAAAAAGAATTTTAGAAGATTTTAAAATCAAATGAAAAAATTCTATGTACTTATACTATGATAATAAGTCAGTTATAAGTATTTTCACAATCCGGTATAATATGTTCGGACCAAACACATTGAGATTGATAAATATTTTATCATCAAAAAACTTAATAGCAACATAATAGTACACCATATATGTCCATCGATTCTCAACATGCACATGTTAATTAAAGGTGTAAACAATCTAATATTTCAAACTCTTATTGGGAAGTTGAGAATAGACGATGTTTATTCCTGAGCTTGAGATGAAGTATTAAAGATGAGATAAATTAGGGTATTAAAAAAAAAGTGAATTAGGATGTTAAAGATAAAATAAATTAGGATGTTCAAGAGAAAGTAAATGAGAGTATTAGAAAATAAGTAAATTAGGATATTAAAGAAGAAGTAAATCAAGTTAAAGGATATAAAGGTAAAATTACATCTTTGTAATTAACTATAATTAATTTTTTTTTAATTTTCTTTTACGTCATAGAAAATTTGTATTTAGAATTGTAATATTTAATAAAAAAACAGTAATTAAAAAAAGAAAACTATGCTTAACATATAAATTCGTGTTGGATCAAGTTTACTAAAAAATTTAATTGGACAAGAAATAAAATAAAATTTTAAAACTCAAGATGAGTTCAGGTTTTGAAATTTTAAAACCGAGTCTGGTTAAAATTTTACAAATCCTTTATCATTCATCCACATTATTGTGAGTGGATTACTTCGTTTACCTTTATTAACCCATTTATAAAAAAAAAAAAGAATAATTATTCTAAAATGTTAAATGGTTATCTAATATTTCAGTATATGTTAGATGAATGACTGTATTGTTATACTTTGTTATTGAATAATTATTTAATTATTATAAAAAAAAATATTAGTCATTATAAATAAACCTAAATACATTAAATTTCAAAAAAACTAAATTGTGCAAAATTTGTTATGAATGGTGAATCAAAGAAATATATGAAAAAGTGAATTTATTATATAAAGACGTATATCAAATATTCAAAGCCAATAATGAAAATGATAATATCAAATAACAATTACCTTGGTAAATCAGTTAATTATCATCTTTTCTGAAAAATATACTAAAATTAAATACAAAACAAATATACTCAATATATTTATTTTAAAAATAATTATATTTGCGTAACGGTACATTAGTTAAAAATTGTGTGTGAAGTATAAATAATTACTGCATAATATTATAAGTTATTTTGAAAAATTGAAAGAATGGATGGCTGTGATTGATTGTTGTTGATCTAACGATCATAACTAGAGGAGCATGCATTATATATGTGTAAACACTGGAGGTAGATCAGCACTGCATCTTCCATTTTGATTTCTCACAGAATGAAAAACAAAATGAAGTCATGCTTGATGGTAAACTGGGTGGTGATGGTACTGCTGATTCGACTCCATGAAGGCCTGTGTTGCTGGGAAGAAGAAAGATTCAGTCTTTTAGATATCAAGGCCTTCTTCAAATCAAACAGTGAAGATACCAATTATCTTCTTCCTTCATGGCTTGATGAGGATCACAGTGACTGCTGCAACTGCGAGGGAGTCACCTGCGACTCAACCACAGGCCGAGTCACTCGACTATTGCTTGACAGTCTCAATCACTACCCATATAGCAACATTTGGTTTCTAAATTTTTCCATCTTCTTGCCCTTTAAACACCTCTCAAGTCTGAGTTTGTCTAGTAACAATTTGTTTGGTTCCATTGAGGATGAAGGTATGTGTATGTTCACTTCCTTAAAGTAAATAAGTATGTTTTTCATTTACATCTCTAATTAAATTACAAACCAAAATGTATATATTTTAATAATTTAAAATTTTTTATCAATAATAAAGTGATGTAGTGGATAAAATATTTACATTCGAGAATTAGTAGTGATGAACATATAATTTTTAATTTAATGAAATTGAGAACTAAATTTAGTAATATATTAATGAGATTGCGATAACTAAGTTGAGATCAATATTACATTACCTATTACATTTCCATCGAAGAGAACATTTTAAAGCCGTTAAGTTTCTTTAATTTAGCTAGTTATATAACAGATTAAATTTCAATTTAGTTTTTTATTTCTTTAGGAAACAATTTGAGAATTTGTGGCTAATTATTTTAATGTTTTAGTTAAATTTTTATAAGTTTTCTAATTATTATATATTAGTTATCCAAGAATTATATTTATAAGGTTTTTCCTTTTTGGAATTCAACTTTTTATTATTCAATCATTATATATATGTATATATATACATATGTACATGTTATGTTATTTTTCGGAAACACATCAAGCATATGTTGTTTTTCTATTTGTTAAGATATATTATTAATGTCATAATATTACATATATATATATATATTTGTTCTATTTTATTTTTAGATTTGTGAAATAAATTATATATAAAAATTGTACCACAATTTAAAATATATATTTATTAATGTTTGAAATAAATAAAAAGAATTCTCAGTGGATAATGACATGCACTGATATCTTTGATGATATTTCAACATGGTTTCCATATATTCACAAGTCTCCTAAGCTTGTCCTAGTTTAGGAAGCTAAAGCATCTGAATTTTAATGGTAACAATTTTGATTTTCTGAGCAGAAGAATTGTCAGCGTTGGAGAACTTGGGAGTTTTTGGATCTGAGTTTTAATCTTCCCACAAGGTAACACACTCACAGTGAGAATTGTTAACAAGCATTCTGCCATTTGTACATACATAATCTGTGTATATATATACATATACACTTACATGGATACATATCCCGAGCGAAAATGAAAACATGGTTTCCCATCTGTGTATAGATATACATACATACATACATATACACACACATATAAACACACATAACATACACAATCTGTATAATATGCATCTTTTATGACATTTCAACATGGTTTCCAAATATTCACAGATCCCTCGAGCTTTTCCAGATTTAGGAAACTAAAGCACCTGGATCTAAGTTATAACTATTTTGACAATGGAATCTCGAGATACTTGAATCATCTCCCTGCTATTACATCTCTATCCTTGGCGTCTACTAACATGGGAGGACCATTTTCTAGCCATGGTAGGTGTATCAATATATTTTTGTTGTTTATCTTTGTTTCTTGTCTACTTCTCGAGGGAGCAGTTTAAAAAAGTGATGATTAATTTCTATTGAGTTTACTAGAAGACAGGCCTTTTCTTTCTATTTCTTGTTGCCAACTCTATTTAAACATAAGAAAGCAACATTACTGGATAGTTATTGGCTCTAAGAAAAGGTGCTTGGCAGTTAATAGCAAAATTGCTAATAAGGTTTTTAGAAAATGTGATTAAATTGAATTCTCTATGCAGGTTTATGTGCACTAAAGCATCTTGAAGAATTAGATCTTAGTTGGAATATGTTTCAGGGGACCCTTCCAACATGCCTAAATAATTTGACATCCCTTTAAGAGTTTAGATCTATATCACAACCAATTTACAGGAAGCATTTATTCTTCTTTAATAGCGGGCCTCACATCCCTTGAGTACATAGATCTAAGTCAACCATTTTGAGGGCTTTTTCTCGTTCAGCTCATTTGCTAATCACTCGCAAATTTGAGGTTGAAGCTGAAGATCCATATTGGGTTCCTTCATTTCAGTTAAAGGTTCTTGTGCTATCTAATTGCAACTTGAATAGGCTCACTGGTCATGTAACTACGTTCCTCTTGAACCAGGTCAACTTGCTTATGGTCGACTTGTCCTCACAATAATTTGATAGGAAGCTTCCCTAGTTGGTTTCTTCAGAATAATAATGGACTAGAAGATTTATATCTAACAAATAATTGTTCACCAGTCAACTTCAACTATGGCATGTTCATTCTATACTTCACTTGGATATCTCAGGCAAAGGCTTTAATGGACAACTTCAAGAAAATATTGGGAAGCTTGTTCCATGCATGGTGTATCTTAATATGTCTAATAATGCTTTTGAGGGTAGTCTTCTGTCTTCAATTGGTGACTTGAATGAATTGCAAGGATTAGATTTGGCCAATAATAATTTTTCAGGAGAAGTCTCCCAGGAATTGTTTGTAAATTGTACGAAGATCTACATTCTAAACTTAAATAACAATAAGTTCTATGGTGAGATATTCTCTCTCTATTCAACTTAACTTGGATAGTGTATTTAAGTTTGAACAACAATTCGATCAATGGAATTCTACCAAATATAGTGTTACAACGTCCAGATTTGAAGTTACTTGATATTGGCAACAATTACATGTCAGGTGAAATTTTGAGATGGATGGATAATATAACAAGCTTGGATATCCTTTTACTAAATAATAATTTTTTTGAAGATGAAATTCCATGTATACTGGGTAGAAATAAATTCAGAGGTACATTTAACTTTATAGACCTATCTCATAACTCTCTTTCAGGCTCTTTACCTTCATGTTTAAGACTAGAAATGGTAAAACAAATAAATTTACAAGGAAATAATCTCATTGAATAATTACCTAAAGGTCTTCTCAACTCCTCCAACCTATTGACATTGAACCTCAAAGATATTGGCTTTGTTGGCAACATTCCTCACATAATTACAATTTCGAACGTGCAGGTTATGTTGTGAGGAGGAAATTACTTTAGTGGTGTAATTCCTAATGCTCTATGCCAATTAAGAAAGATAAACTTCATGGACCTATCCCACAACTTTTTTAGTGGGTCAATTCCTCATTGCCTCCACAATATCTCATTCAGAAATTTAGCGACTAATGAGTATATCTTTAGATTTCAAAGTACTATGAACAGAATTTGGGGTTTTCCATACTATGGAAACAAAAGCATCCAATATAGTTGGTTTCACCATCAAGTTTTTTATGATTTACAAGACAAAGTCGAGTTTATTGCCAAAAATAGACTCAATTCCTTTAAGGGAAACATTCTCAATTACATGTTAGCATTAGATTTATCCTGCAACAACTTAACAGGTAACATCTCAAGGGAACTAGGATTTCTATCGTGGATTCATGCATTGAATTTGTCTCACAATCAACTCACATGTTCTATTCCTATAACATTCTCAAACCTTAATAAGATAGAGAACTGGAATCTTTCCCACAATAACTTCATTGGAAAAATTCCCTCAAAACTGAATAAACTTTACTTTCTGGGAGCATTCAGCGTTGCATATAACAATTTGTCAGGAAAAATTCCTGATAGTCTGGGACATGGGACGACATTTGCAAAAAGTAGCTTTTAAAGAAATAAATTTTTATGTGGATTTCTATTGAAGAAGAAGTGCCGAGGCGAGGATGATAGGAATCACATAACCACATCTTCATCAAATCAAAGTGAAGAAAAATGGCAAAAGATTGATTGATTAGTCTTCTTTGTAAGTTTTTCAGTAGCTTTTATTATATTCTTCTATGGAGTTGTTTCTGTTCTTTATATTAATCTCTCTTGGCAGTATAGAATTTATGAATATATTTATTTATTTTATGATACTTTCACAAGTTTTTTTTTTTTTTCTTAATCAATATTATAGTAAGATTATGGACAGTAGCCACCATTGTTGATGATCTAACTTTTTTTTTCTAATTCTTCATATCTTTGTTTTTATTTTTGAATAAATGTATTTGTAAAGTAAAAATAAAATCGTAAATTATACTTCAAATATTTACAGATTCAGAAAAAATAGAGAAAAGAAATGGATGACTCAATAAGCAAAAGAATGATTGCCACTTCCCCTCACTGTTTTCTTCTTTTCTACGATTCTCCCCTCTATTATCTTTTCTTTCACTTTCCTACTTGTCAAATAGGTACCAAGATTCCGCATTATATCAGGTAAAGTCAAATATATAATGATGAATGGTCTCCTTTGCTGGTTGTTACAAACAAGAAGATAGTTTTTTACTATTTTATAATAAGAGTTTATACAATTTTTAAAATTTTTTATGAAAAGTAGAACCACAATGCATTTATCTTTATATATCATCGTCAATTTGTTTTTTTAAAAAATTTAAATAATAATTAATTATTTTTTTTAGATTTTATTTAAATTTTTTGAACTTATTTTAATATGTCTTAATCATAAATAAATATTTATCTTATATTACACTGCAGTAAAATTTGTTACCTTATTTTTAAACTTTCTAGGGAATCTTTATCATTCATACATACATTCAACATAAGAAATTAATACATACTTTTTACAAACTATTGTCTCTTCCTCTTACCTAGTTTGTTCTGCACTTTTTTTTTCTATCTTCCTTATGATTAGAATCCAAGAGAAGCCGAGAAAACCCTTTAACAAAATGACGGCATAAAATAGAGAATAATTTCATCGTTGTGTTTTTTATATAAAGTTTTGATAACTTAAAAATTAAGAAAATAAAGTTTAAAAAATCATTGAAATTTTACCCAAAAAGAGAGGTTCAAGAATTAATATCCTCGAGCATACAAAACTTTCATTTTAATTTTCTTTTTTGAACATATTTTAAATTTTTTCTCTTTATAAAATAAAATTTTCAATTATAAAATATTATAATTACTCAATTTACAATTACAATAATTAAGACATTATCGAATAAGCGTGCAAAACATATTCAATTATTTAATTTATATTCTATATATTTTCCTAATCCTTCGTTATTTTGATTCTCGAATCTTTAATTTTGATTTGATTAGGCTGCGGATCCTACTTCCAATATGATATGCAGTGATTTTTTATTTTTAAATAAATTATTTTTACTAAATTGTAGCACTCATTGTTGTAAATAGAATTCGAAGCTTGTCAAAGAGGATGATGCAAAACCCTGTTAGGAGTACCAAGAAAAGAGTTCCCAATTTTCCAATCTATTACCTGATCAGAGAAAAAATAGTGGATGATCAATTTAATATACAGTTGTTTTAGTCTCTTTCAATTTTCACATCATAGTCCACGAAATAGATTACAGACAACTATTTTTTGTCTTTTTTATAAGACAAGAAGCTTCTCTTCACCAGACAAAGAGAATGAAAGAATACAAACAAGGAGAATAAGGAATTCTCCCCTCGACGAATGAGTAAAAACGACAAAATAAAAGATAGATATACTACAAAGGAAACATCCCGGTTTTAATGGACCTCAGATGTGCTTGTGGTGGGAGGTTATAGACAGCTTCTCACCACTTACCAACATTATTCTATCACAAACTGAGCTTTCTGGATATAAGAGATTTACAATTCTCTTTTTCGTTTCCTTTTCCTTTGTGCTACTCTTTCCCTCACGGACACGCCAAGCAGTTGAAAAAAGTGCAGCAGGGGCACAATGATCAAGAATGAGCAGCAGAAACATCACCTTTCAAATCGAGTTGCTTGTCTCCTGCGGAATTCCCCCAGATGTATCCATCTCTAATGCAGGCAACTCCAGAGTTGGTACAATAGGAGGTTTCATTCTTCGTGAAACAGTCATCTTTAGTCCTTCCGTGGTATGGATTGTTGCCCCAGTTGTCATCTTTACCTGCATATCATTCAAAATGTTGGAGCTCTATGATATTCTGATAGTTGACAAGCTGACTCAAAACTTAAAGGAGTCATTGGGTTTAGATAGCAGGGACTATGTGAGATCAATCAGTCACATCCTTTAGTTGAAGTGTCAAGCAAGACTTTTCAACCGGCTTTACCATGATTGATGTTCTGATTACATGGTTAAGTGTAACAAATCAAGTTGTTTGAAGCTGCACTAACCAGACAGCAGCAGGATACCATCAGATTGCTACTATTCTTCTTATAAATTAAAAAAAAAATATGATCTTCAAAATCATCTAATTCAATTGATAATAAAACTAAAAGAGTAAGGCTGCAGGTGACTTACTGGAGGAGCTCCTACTGCCATCTGGAAATCTATCGCTGAACAAGCATTGCAACTGCTACTACAGTCTGCAAATCGAGTTACTGAAAATTGAGTTTATAATGACTTAAAGTTAATTGCAATAATAATCAATATTGGTTTCTAATACAATTGAAGACACTTATCATGACAACCAACAAGTTCATTACTCAATTCTGATATTGGTCCTCCAACAATTTCATTATATGGATTACCTCAAACGAAGCGAACATGTCCCCTATGCATTTCCGTGGTCCTCCACCAAAGGGCAGGTAATTAAAGGGGAAAAACAGCAAATGTTATTAAATTATGGAAATATAGATAGTAGATATAATATAACATCATCTAACTCACTTTCAAGTCCCAGTGTATGAAACAGAGAACTTCAAAATGGAAATTGCAATTAACAAAATATGAATAAAAGTAAATACAAGGTAGCTGTTGTTGCTTGCAAAATCATGAATAATGTCACAGGAAAAAAGCTAGAAATCCAGTCCACATATGCTGCTTTTAAACCTTCCCTGCTTATTCACAGAGTAAATTCTGAGGTTTCAATATATCTGAAGTAAAATCCTGAATAAATTCTGAAGTTCCAATATATCTAAAGAAAAATCCTGGAGAATGGCTAGACTATGATTTCTTAGACAACAACTTTTATCATTCCAGACATGAAGTAGAAACTGCAGTAAGGTCCCCAAGGAAGAGATCTCTCATTTCTTTATATAAGAGAATTTTTTAAAAAAAGTATGGAAAAAAGAATATACATTATTGGATAGGAAAAAGATAAGGTACACAAATGGAGGATGAGATGATTTTCCGCATTAAGGGAAACTGAAACCAGAAAATAAGCTAACTACAAAACAAGATAAACGCAATCCCTTTGCAAAGAAGATCATATGATGGAGCACAGCGGAATACAATGAAGAGAAAAAAAAAAAAATTAAAGAAAAGAAAAGACAAATCAATCTACAACATGAGCATTGACAACAACCACACTTATAAGGCCACAATCATAATCAGAGTTGTCAAACATTCAATTTAATGAGAAATCAACCATTTTGTTCATATGCAGTCTTACTCAGGTATTTATGAAGTGTTTGCATAGCTTAATATGACTAAAATACTTAAAAGGAAAAAATTAATCAAGTAAGGTTCTAACTAAATAAGAAATAAAGTTTCTAAACAGTATGTGAACCTATTTAATAGTTTTAAATTAATTAAGTACCCTTAATAATATATGAAGACTATAATTATATAAAAATCTCATAATACGTCCTTTCTCAGGTATTATATTCTGCCACCATGAGCATTAACCAAATGCAAAACTGAAAAATGCTAATCTATCCTACACAACCAGGAAAAAATGGAAACATTCTTCATATAATTTGGCATTCTTCTACAGCCACAAAATATAAAAAAAAACCCACATGAAAAAAAATGTGTCACTGAGTGGTGAAGATTGTTTCTTGGCCAATTTGAGAATATCACGTAGGAAGGATGCAATGAGCTTCAAATAAAGACTCATGCTGACGTACTCAATAAGGCTCGATTAATTGATTTAGGAATGAAGCGCAGAAGAAGAAAGTTGTTAAGTAGTAAAGGAAAGAGTTTGAAGAAAGTTTGAAGAGGAGGCAAAACCAGAGGAGAAAAAAAAAACTTGGGTGGGCCTTTCAAGAGACAAGATATTCAACAATTTACGGTCTAATGGGAACTGACAGCATTATAATGGGGTTCATGCAGACCAAGATTGTTGATTGCCCCCGAAGAAAGAACCTACCATTAATAATTTAACCAACCACCAAACTCAAGATTGCCAGGTTGGTCTGTCCAATCTCAAGTACTGATTCAAAAGGATGGGTCAAATCCATCTGTGAACGATTGAGACCAAATATCATTGACTTATAACAGTTTGGACTTAAACCACTAGCCTCAAAAACTCAAGTTTAAGATATAGTAATGAATGACTTGAACACTAATATAGAACTCAACAATTATGTTGGATTAGACATCAAAATTTACATTATTCAAATCTTTGAATCATCATACTAGCATGTGATCTAAAATCATTTATAAAGCATCAAATTCAAGTAAAGCCAACAACCTTTGAAAGCAAACTATTAGCTTTCAAAAGCTCAAGCTCAAATTACTCATAATAAATGACTTAAGTTCTTATATGGAGTTTAATAATTACATATTTTTCCAATACCAAATTTGTAGTCAATTCATACCACCTAAATCCAAAGCACCACTAAACGAAAAACTTCTTCAACTCAAACCACTATAAATGTATGGGTAATAGGTGATTCATGATTGGTGTATTATGAACAAAACGCAATAATGCTCTCTCATTAATTGCCTAACAATTTTCTCTCTTTTCTTCCCTATATTTTCTAAAAACTATTCCTCTTTACTTGATTAGATATCCTGCTAATAGATGAATTAACACAAATTTTGAACAAGAAAAAATAGGGCAAACATCATAGCAGAATAGCCTCCTAAGAACTTCTTATAATAGACAAAAGGCAAATCTCTGAAAAGAAGCCATGCTCCTTAGGGTATAAAGATGCCATGCAAATTATCCAATCTGAAATATTTATAGCGCATACCTATATTATGGATTTATTACATCCCAATTAGAACTTCCATTTTCAAACTTCAATGATAGCACTTAACATTCAACAGTAAGCTTTTAACTTCTCTTATTTGATGAAACAAAGTAAAGTTAAAGAAACTTAAAAAAAAAAAAAAAAAAAAAAAAGAATGTAAAATTGAGTTAAGTGGTGCAACCAACAAAGTGAGTACTTCACCAGAAATTTTGATTAGTCTCATTTGGATTTGGACCATCTAGAGGCCACCTTTCGGGATTAAATTTATTGGCATCATCCCACAGATGTGGACTACGATGAAGATTCCAAACAGAAATAAAAATATCTTCACCCCTGCATGTAAAAAAAAAAAAACAGAATGGCGTGAATACAGATTAATAATATTTTAGTTATTATGTCTTACAGACTGAAAAAGAGATTGTAGGCCACTGACAACTTTAATTAATAAACCATTGGGATATGCAATATACAAATAAAAAACAAGCCAGGGGTTTAAATTTGAGAAATCATAATAAGTTTGAATTAGTAGATTAATAGCTCAACTAGAAAGCTTTATCGAGATTTGCGAGAAGACATCTGAATGGAATATGTGTGTTTCTGCCTGTGGATGAGTTTAAAGAACATTTAATGGAAAAAGCATGTAGTGGTTGGTGCTTTCTAGAAATTGTATTTCGAGCTATATATTGATCAAATTCTATCCAACGCACGTGTGTGGTTCAAACCATATATGCTAGAATTTCATTACAACCATAAGACCCATAATCCAGTAAAAAATGCCCCCTCTGAAGCACCCCATGCTTAGCACTCCCAAGAAAGGAAAAAGTAGAAGATATTTAGGTTCTCTCAACTAGGGAAGTAAACCAAAACTTCCTCAATTGTGGAAAACAAATTGGACAAAATCCATACCACATTACTATAAAGAAACAAATGGCTACTACATTCTGAACTCCGGAAGCACATCAAAGAAATATGAAGGGTGGTGCCTTTGGAAAGCATATCATATCATTAGTGTCAATCCTACTCAAGACCAAGTCCAAACGAAAACTTTTCCACCTTAGAGGAAATTTTCCAGCCAAAAAGAATGGCATAAGACTGTATTCTTGGGTATTAAAGTGAAGGACCAGACACTTAAAAGAAGTTCCAAGCGTAAATACCCAATGAATCAATCAGTCAGAGCCCAAACTCTGGATCAGATCTAGGAGTGAGACAAAAAGCATCAAGAAGGTTCATCTAGAGCTTTAGATCTAACACTGCCCTAAAATTACAATTTTTAAGGGGGAAAAAAATTTACAAGAAATGGAATCTAATGAGTCAAGAATGCAGTTATAGGAGCATAACATTTATAAAAGAATCTGTATAGATAAGGAAAACAAGATTCAAGAGAAGACTCCAACCAGAGATCCTCCCAAAAAACGAAACAAGAGTAATCGCCAAAACTCAACATAATGAAGGCCAAAAAGGACATGGATGACATTTTGCTTTCTTGACTTCTGTATAATTTCGAGAAAGGTGGCACTCTCCTTGATGCCCTGTCAATATATTTCACTCTTTTTCTTCTAAAAAAGAGAAGGGGCCAAAAGAAGCGCTGTCAATATAACTCTTTTTCTTCTAATAAAAGGACAAGGGGCCAAAAGAAGCCATAAACATGACAAATGAGTTGCTAGAGCTCCTAACAGTAGTATAAGACTTGAATTTAGTATCTCAACTATTCTGGGACAACTGCTATTCGTTTGTCATCTCCTTGTACCACAAAAAATTAGGTTCCAAAGGAATACACGATGGCCATTTAGTTGAGGCCAAAGTTTTTTTTACAAGATTCCAAATAACAAGACCCCTGTCCTATTCAACTGCCAAAAAGCTTCATCTAACCATTTTATCCCTAAAGACCTCTTTCACCCTAGACGAAAGAAAACCCACAGAATTTTCTTAACTCCTTTCGTGAAGGAATTAGCATCTGAAAAAGTTGAACAACAAAAAAGAATGTTAAACAAACACACTTAAATGAGAGTGACCAGATCCCCTAAAGAGAATAGTGCAACTTTCTTACTGATAAAAATAGTTTTTTGATTGATATATATTCCACTGAACGTTACATCCCAATATATATAAGTTTTCCAGAACAGAAAAGAAAATAGAAAATTAATTACAAATAGTGTAATTTTACTTTTTAACATGATTTATTTCCTCTTTAACATTCTAATTTATTTTCTCTCTAATACCCTGACTTACTTTCTCTTTAACACCTTGATTTACTTTCTTTTTAACATTATGATTTTTTTTCCTCTTTCTTAGAATATTATAGAATATTTTCTAACATAATAATATGATTATATTTCTAAATATATAAGCTTAATTAGGAAGAAAATTATTATGCTAATTTATATTGGTTACCATATATGAATCCGTCTACATATATATATCCCTACTTTTGTTTCTATAAAACATAAGAATATTCAGTATTCCTTTCCCTAATTCTTACATGGTATTAGAGATAGGGTTAGAGTTAGGGTTTTATGAGTCAAATTTTATCAGACCAAAAGAGGGTTAAACAACCCATTCCCGACACCGAAGGAAGTCGATCAATGATCTCCGGCCAGTTCAGAATGCGGCCATTACAGTGGCGTACGCGGAAAAATTCAAGATGGTGGTTTGCGCGGCAATTTGAGGCTGTGTGTGTCAGGTTTTGTCGAAGGAGTGTATTTCTGTGCAGTTTGCTTTCTCATTTGAAGATAGAAGCAACAGAGAGGCTCGGTTGACTGGCTCTGTGCATGAAACCAAAAGGCCACAGAAAGAAAAGGCGTGGCGGAGTAGATCACGTGACAGGAATCGATTCTCCGCTCTCCAGCGCGATTTCGGTTGTTTCTTCGAGCGTTATTTCATATTAGGGCTGACATTGGAGTTCTATGGTGATTTCCGGTCAAAAGGAGGCTGTTTGGTAGTTTTAGACGGCAGTGCAGATCTCCATTGGTTGACAGTGAGGTTCTATTAGGGTTATTGATACCTGTACGTGAAGGATATTCTGTTTTCTCAAATTTCCTAGTATATTTGCAGTGTTTTTGGTGTATCTCTAACTGCTATATCTGGATATTTTTGAATGACAATTTGTAGATATTCTCGAGTTAAGAATGAAGAATAACAAGTTTTCAGTTAGTGAGATAGTCTCAGCCATGTCAAAGATCACTAAACATAAATTGAATGCAATAAATTATCTGGAGTGAAGTAAAACTATTAAAGTTTATCTACGCGGTATTGATAAAGATGATCACTTGATTCAAGACTTTCCCACTGATAGAACTAGACAAATCACGCTAAGAGATGACATTGGATATACACCTCTTCGTTTGCGATGCTCATCAATGGCAGTCCATCCAAATTCTTTGGTGCATCTAAAGGTCTAAGACATGGTTATCCCCTTTCACCATTATTGTTCATCATTATCATGGAAGCCCTAAATGACCTCTTAACCAGGGCTGTTGACATTCAATTAGTGAGGGGGATCGTGGTAGGTAAAAATAATCATGAGATTCAAGTGTCTCACCTATTTTTCGCAAACAACACGCTCATATTTTGTCAACTGGATGTGAGGTACTTGCTGAATTTGAGATGTGTTCTCCTTTACTTTCAGGTTGTATCCGGTTTAATAATTAATCTCGATAAGTTTGAGTTGGCTAGTATTGGCGGGAATTGGGAATTTAAGCTGTTTGCTAGAGTGCCTGGGTGTAAAGCAGTTAGGTTCTCCATGAAATATTTGGGTATTCTTCTAGGGGCTAAATATAAAGACACTACCTCTTGGGAGCCGATTGTGGAATTATTTGAGAGGAATCTTGCGAGGTGAAAGCATAACCTCTTCTCAAAAGGTGGTAGATATACCTTAATCAAAAGCACTTTGGCCAACATTCCTATCTATTATCTTTCTACCTTTTCGATACCAGCAAAGGTGGCCAAGAGACTAGAATCAATTCAATGTCGCTTCCTTTCGGGGGATGTTGATGGGAAACACAAGTATCATTAGGTAAAGTGAGAGGATATTTAAAGGCCCATTTGTTTGGGTAGACTTCGCATTAAATCTATGGTGAAAATGAATGATGCTCTCCTTGGCAAATGGTTGTGAAAATACATGATTGAGGATAATAGGTTGTGGAGGAGGATTATGGAGGCTCGTTGGGGTGATCCTAATATGATTCCGAGAAGTAGGCTCTCTACTCTGCATGGCAAAGGCTTATGACAAAAGATCTTATCTTTTTGGCCCCAATTCAGCCTATGCTCACAATGGAAACTGAGGAAAGGTAATAAAATCAAATTTTGGACTAACGATTGGTTGGAGAGGGGTAGTCTCAAAATTTATTTTCCGAGGATTTTTTCTATTGCCCAATGGAAGAATATGCTCATTGAAGATGTGTATCAACGATCGAATGGTAATGTAATTTGGGACAAAAAGATTGTAAAAAACTTAAATGATTGGGAAATTAATGATTATGCAGAGATTCTTAAGTGTTATCTTCACAACAAATCTCTTCATCTCCTGACAAATTTATTTGGAAATTAGAGGAGTCTGAAAGATTCTCGGTTAGATCCTACTACAACTTCTTAATGAAGGATACTACGTTGGTTCACTGGAACTTCCCTTACAAACAAATCTGGAAAACAAATATCCCTCTGAGGGTCGCTTTCTTTGCGTGGGAAGTTAGTTGGGAGAAGATTCTCACAATTAATAAACTCATAACTAGAGGACAGATTCTTGTGAACGGGTGTTATATGTGTTTGATGGCTGAGGAGTCCTGTAATCATCTGCTGCTTTAGTGCCCCGTGGCTTGGGACCTTTGGTGTGTGATCTATGGTTTGTTAGGGATTCAATGGATGATGGCGGGTTCGGTCCATGAGGAAATTTGGGCTTGGAATGGGTTATATGTAAAAAGAAACATTGTAAACATTATTCCATTAACTGTTTTATGGGTTATCTGGAAAGAACGAAACTTGAGAGCTTTTGAGGGTAGAGTTTGCAGCCATATAGCATTAAAGATAAATGATTGTATTCTTTTGGAACCACATTATTAGGTCATGACATTATTAACGATGTAAATTTTGGAAATGTCATTGATGAGTTAATTCTTTTGTAAATCTTTTGTACATGAGTGATACCCCCGTTTTGGTACTATGTTAATACAATACTTTACACTTTTTATTTTTAAAAAAAAAATTAGCTTAATTAATCATTGAGTTTGTTAAAGAACTAATGAATTATTTAATGTTTATATATTCAGACGAAAAAAATG
This sequence comes from Carica papaya, assembly GCF_000150535.2. Next base: position 227,779 of record NW_019014569.1, read on the forward strand.
TGTCTCACATGTATGATGCTTGTGAAGCTTTCTATCGTGCTAAAAATGAGGTCAAATCTCTTACGTCCTACTTTAAGAAATTTAAAAAGACATATGAGGAGTTTAATGTGTTTTTGTCGTTCAGTACTGATATCAAGGTACAACAAACAGAGAGAGAGCAGATGGTCATAATAAATTTCTTGATTGGTCTTCCATTTGAATTTGAGACTACTAAATCTCAAATCCTATCTGATTTCGAGATCACATCTCTTCAGAAAGTTTTCAATAGAGTGTTACGCACAGAGACTACTACACCTAATCAGCATACTAATGTTTTTATTGCTAGAGGAAGATGAAGAAATAATAATAGGAGAGGAAACAGAGTAATGGATATAGTTGGTATAATGATTCAAATAATATTGTTTGTTATTATTGTCATGAGCAAGGACATACAAAGTGGCAGTGCAAGAAATTACAGAATTGAAATCAGAGAATACAAACTGCAAATATTGTTACTGCTGCTATTGCTAGCTCCACTTCTGAGAAAACTATTGTAGTTTTAGCCGACGAATATGTAAGATTCTTTCAGTTTCAAGAATTTTTGAAAGATCGTACACCAACCACTATATCTATTGAATCAGATAAAAAATATTTTATCTTCTCATCAAACAAATAGGTGATTGATTCTAGTACTACAGATCATATGAAAGATAACTCTAATATCTTCTCTAGCTTTCGATCATAAAGAGCATCATCTCCTGTAATTATTGCTGATGGGTCAACCTATAATATTGAGGGTTCTGGGACTACAAAACCAACTCGCGCCATTACCCTGACATCTGTTTTAAGTCTATCCAAACTTGCTTTCAATTTTATTTCTGTAAGTAGATTTATCAAAAATCTTAATTGTTGTATCTCATTTTTTCCTGATTATTGTCTTTTTTAAAATCTTATGACGAAGCAGATTATTAGTAAATAATACGTATCAGAAGGTCTCTAAATTATGGATAATTGGGTGTCTCGATCAGTTGTCTACTCTAGTATTATCTCTCAATTTGAAACACATTGTCAGCTGGAGCATCCATCTCTTACTGTGTTGAAAAGTTGTGTCATCAGTTTCATGATATATTTTCATTAGATTGTTAGTCATGTCAGTTTACAAAACATCATCGTAACTCGTCAAGTCCAACAATTAATAAACTAACAGAGTCTGCTTTTGAATTAGTTCATTCTGATATTTGGAGCCCATGTCCTATTATATCTAAAACAAGATTTAAGTATTTTGTTACTTTTATTGATGATTTTTCTCAAATGACTTGTATATACTTTATAAAAAATCGTTTTGAAGTGTTTGCACATTTTTGTATTTTTCATGCGGAAACCATAACTTAATTTAATGTTTGTATGCATATGCTAATAAGTGATAATGCTAAAGAATATATGTCAGACTCATTTCACAATTATATGACTCAACAAAGGATTCTTCATCAGTCCTCTTGTGTTAATACACCATCTCAAAATGGGGTTGCTGAGAGAAAAAATAGACATCTACTTGAAACTGCTCGAGCCCTCTTGTTTCAGACAAAAGTTCCCAAGTAATTCTTGGCTGATGTTGTATCCACTGCCTGTTTCCTGATTAATCATCTGTTGTCTGTAGTACTCGAATGTGATATTCTTTACAGTATTCTTTTTTCAAACAAGTTATTGTTTTTGATACAGCCGCGGATATTTGGTAGTACTTGTTATGTTCGAGAGATTCAACCAAATATTATTAAGTTGGATTTTAAAGTCTTGAAGTGTCTTTTTAGAATATTCTCGGCCTACAAAAGGGATACCGGTGTTACTCTTCATATCCCAATAAATATCTAGTATCAGCCAATGTAGTTGTCAGGACATTAAGGGTAAAAAAAAAAGAGAAATAATAAAATGAGTAAATTAATCTTTTACAAGGTAAATTAGTCTTTTACAAATATCAATTAAGGTTAGGGTTAGGGTTAGGGTTAGAGTTAAAGTTTTAAACTTACTTCACAGCAGCTACCGCTGCAATGGCCATGATAGTGGCTGCTTTAATTGCTTATAATGTATAAAAGGTCTAATCTTTATATTATAATCAATCAAGAAAAAGAATAAAATTATTTCTCATATTTCTCTATTTGTTTCTTTTCTATTTCTCTCTTCTCTCTCTCTTTCTTTCTTAAGATCAAACAGCCATGTCTAACACTTTTGACAGTAGTCTTTTCGGAGAATATACCGTTTTTTTCCTCACAGTCTAGTTCTACAGATTAAGTGAAGGATGATGAGTGACTCATTTATATATTCCAGAATAGTACCTCTACAGAGCAACCAGATAATGGTATTTCTTCTAATGTATTTTCTGAACAAATTGATGATAGTATGCTTCTAACTCAAGAACAACCGCCCATTATTCATATTTATTCCAAAAGACAACAGATTAATGATACATGCCTTGCACCAGCTTCTACATCATCTGATTCTTCCACCCATGATCTTGATCTCCCCATCAGTTTTTGTAAAGGTACACGTCAATGCACCCTTCCTCATTCTACTTATTCTATTGCTAACTTCATTTCATATGATCATTTGCCTGATTCGTCTAGCTCTTTAATTGTTTTTATAGATTCCACTTCCATATTCAAGATAGTTAAGGATGCTCTGAATCACCCTGATAAGCGTAATGTCATACTTGAGGAGATAAATGCTCTTGATAATAATCATACCTGAGATCTAGTAGATTTTTCCAAGAGAAAAAAGGTTGTGGGTGTACAAATGGGTATTTGCAGTCAAAGTGAATCCAGATAGCTCTGTGGCAAGACTTTAAAACTCGATTGGTAGCAAAAAGTTATGATCAGACTTATGGGGTGGACTATTCTGATACATTCTCTTTAGTGACAAAACTTATCTTTGCCTATTTATTCATATTTATTGCAGTCTCCAGAGAGTGACCATTCCACTAGGCAGGCATTAAAAATGTATTTTTTCATGGTGATCTTTTAGAAAAAGTGTATATGGAGCAACCACTTGAATTTATTACTTAGAGAGAGTAAGAGAAAACTTGTCATTTGAAGAAATTTTTATATGATCATAAGCAAATTTCTCATGCATAGTTTGGCAAGTTTAGTGAGGTAGTATGTGAATTCGGATTGAAAATGAGCAAATGTGATCATTCAGCCCTCTATTAACAATCAACAACTGGTATTATATTTTTTATTGTTTACGTTAATAATATCGTGATTAAGGGAGATGACCATACAGGAATATCCTCTCTCAAGTCATTCATGCATACCAAGTTCAATACCAAAGACTTGGGACAACTAAACTATTTCTTGAGGGTTGAAATAACAAGTAAGGAAGAGATTCTGTTATCATAGAGCAAATATGTACTTGATCTACTTGCAAAAATAGGAAAGTTAGGATCTAAGCCATGCAATACGCCTATGGTACCAAATGTATATCTTACAAAAGATGACGGTGATCCCCTTGATGAATTAAAAAAATATAACTTATTGGAAAATTGAATTAGCTCACTATGACTCGTCCAGATATTGCATATTCTATCAGTATTGTAAGTCAATTTATATCTACACCTATAGTTAAAAATTGGTAGATTCTATAACAGATTCTGTGTTACTTAAAAGGTGCCCCAAAACTCGACATAATATTTAGAAATCACGGACATACTCACATTGAATGTTTTACAGATGCTGATTGGGCAGGATCAAAAATTGATACGAGGTCTACTATAAACTATTGTGTTTTTGTTGGTGGGAATCTCGTATTATGGAAAAGTAAAAAGTAAACAGTTATATCTCACTCAAGCGCAGAGTTTGAATATAGAGGTATAACCCAGTCCACATGTGAAGTCTTATGGATACATCATCTTTTAGAAGAAATGGGTTTGAATCCCACATCTCCTATAAAACTTTGGTGCGATAATCAGGTTGTCCTTCATATTGCCTCAAATCCTGTGTATCATGAGAGAATCAAACATATCGAGATTGAGAATCAAATATATCGAGATTAATTGTCACTTCATCTGAGAAAAGATTCAGCTAAACTTTATATTTACTGGTTATGTGAAAATATGAGAACAACTTGGTGATATATTCACAAAGCCTCTGAATGGAACACGAATTGAGTATCTTCGAAACAATATAGACATGATTAATATCTATACTTCAGATTGAGGGGGAGTGTTAGAATATTATAGAATATTTTCTGACATAATAGTATGATAATATTTCCAAATATGTAAGTTTAATTAGGAAGAAAATTATTACGGTAATTTATGTTGATTAGCATATATGAATCCGTTTACATGTATATATATCCCTACTTTTGTTTCAATAAAACATAAGAAAATATTCAATATTTTTTTATCTAATTCTTACACTCTTTAACACCTACCGTTGGTATTTAGGTTGGTCAAATCACGAATTTGGTGGTCATTATGGACCAATCTTAACCTAAGGTAATAAGCACCAAAAAGAACCTACCTAAAATCATCCCCACCATCCATTAAGGATAGTTATAGGAACTCAATCAACCTCAGGATACAACGGAGGTAACAGGGTGTAGTTATTATAAGAGATGAAGTTGGTGGTTAATGGGAGACTAGATTATGGTGTTTGGATAGATAGCAAATCCAAGTGAAAAGTTGAGATCCAAAATCTCTATAATTCCCACAAACCAGACCTCTTGAATCTCAAAAATGAAAAGGCATATAGGGGGTAAATCACCAAGTAATCTCTTTCTGTAATTGACCACGTGATCAATAAGCAGATCCGAAGATGGGAATCCAAATGAGGAAAATCTGCTGCAAAACTTTTGAGAAATTTACAGGTTTCCAAGTATGTATTTCACCCTCTAATTTGTGTTTGGTAGATTCCTAAATTTATCCTTATACCTAGAAACTTAGTGATGCTACCAAATGCAGTCATTTCCAATGAGAACCTCATTCCCTTAGTTTTTTCGCCAAGTCAATTGAAATGGAAATTATTCAAGTCCTTGTCATGCAAAAGAACATCAGTCTCAATAATATACACTGGTGCCAAGAACAGTAGTGACCGTGGACATATTACTAGGATATAACCTTCTTATGGGATACTGTGCAAGCACATCATCCTGAATAGAACGGCGAATTAAGACCGGAGGTTGTGGATAGAGCCGGAGTGACTGCAGAGGTCATAACACAATTAATATCAAAACCTTTTGTAAGACAAAAATCAAACTAATAGGAACTATAAATTATATTGAATTTAATTTCCTTACCTCATTAATTACTCGAGTTGTATACTTTAGTTTCTTCAAGTCTTCTACGGTTGGAAACCGATCTCCAATAATAGTATCAACCTAAGAAAAATCATGTGATTGAAAGAGGAAATAGAAAATTAGATTAGGGTCAAATGATTAAGACCAAACAAAATTTTATAGCATAAATCTATTAGGTGCACTATATGCCAGTACAAGTTTAGGTTACCTCATCTTGGAGCTTTGCCATGACACTAGGTTCCTACAGTCATTAAGAAAGTAAAAATAGTGAAATATAACCAAGCACCTATTTGATATGTGCTGAGAAATTGCTTGTCACCTTCGACAAAAGATAAAATGTCCATGTCAAAACTGCAGCAGATGTTTCATGCCCAGCTATAAGCAGGGTCATCAAGTCATCACGGAGTTGCTTGCTAGAAACCTACAAAAAGTTGGAAGAAATTCTTCTATCATGTGAGCTATTAGCAGAAACATGTTGCAATTAATAAGACATACATCATCTCCTGATGCCAAAAGGAAGTGTAGTATACTAGGATCTTGTTCATTCATGTATTCTTCACCAAACTGCAGCTCCTCTTCATCTACCATTCTCTGCAGGATAGCAAATAAATAACAAAAACAAAACCGAATCAGTGGTCATATATCCAAGAGCTTGACAGTTGAATCCAATTGAAAGAATCATATGACCTTGACTTCATGTGAGACAAATTTTCAAAATGAAAATTAAAAACAGTTCTCTTACAGTGGTTTTTTCTTTTAAATGAAACCGAGTTAGCCACATAATTAAAAGAGCTGCCTTCTTTTTGAAAAAAAAAAAAAAAAAGGGAACAATAAATATGTTTTTCAACCCCTAAAATTCTCTAGCTTCAAGTAAAACCTCATTGTATCAAATAAATGAACAAAGAAA
>NW_019014569.1:234002-252398 GCF_000150535.2 Carica papaya
CAAAGAAATCAAATTCCCGAAAAAAAGAAGCAGAACAGCCTGGACATCATTTTGATCCTTTATGATACTCAGTAGGGTTTCTCAAATACAATCTCAAAGTTACTGATTTGAATGGTTCTAAAAGTTCCAATTGAATGTTTATAAAAGTTCATATGCTTCTGAAGTTACCTGATTTGATTGGTTCTAAAGCTTCATATGCCAAATACATATATGCATAAAAGTGTCCAGTATTCTCTTAGAAAAAGAGTTAGGTGTTGCTTTGACAGTTCCAACGTTACCTTGCATATCATTATCAAATCATTAAGCGTTTCATTGATCAATTTGAGAGCAGCAGTAACCTTCTTCTGCCGTGGTGAAATGTCTTTCCAGATTGGGATTTCCCATAATGGAATAGGTGCAACACTTCGATCTTCAGCTTCTCTCAAAACTGTGTAAACAGCCTGTTGCATCCAACATATCACTTTTTTAAAAAATAAAAAGTGTAAAGTATATACTAATCATGGTACCAAAAAGACGAGAGTACCACCTATGTACAAAAGCATTTACATAAAAGTTAATATGTCAATGACATCCCTAAAATCCACATTTCTAGTGATATCATGACTAAGTATAATCAACTTGAATAAATATATCCAGCTATCTATTAGTTTATTAGTATGCACTACTTTCAACACTATCAAAATCTCTCATGTTTCTTTCTTTCCAAATGACCTAAAAAACAGTTAAAGGAATAATGTTTCTCATACTTCTTTTTACATAGGAACCATCCCATGCCCAAATCTCCCTCTCAAACGAACCCGAAATGACCCAGTTAATTCCTAAAAAACCATAAATCGTACACCTAAATTATATGCAGTGGGACACCATAACAGTATGTGGTTACACGTCTCCTCAGCCTTAAGACAGCAGTAACACCCGTTAACAATGATTCTGCCCGTGATTTTCAATCTGTCCATAGTTAAAATTCTTTCCCAGCATGCCTCTCGTGCAAAAAAAGCAATTCTGGGTGGAATTTTGGTCTTCCAGATTAGCTTTGCTGGAAATACCAGTCTATTCACAGCTCCCATATCACATAAATAATTGTAAAAAGAAGAAACAGAGAATTTTTCATTCTTTTCCAACTTCCAAACAACCTGATCGTCCCTATCAGAAATATGCTGTGACATGAGATACTTCAGAAGATCTTCAAACTCTTAATCTCCCAATCATTTAAATTCCACTTTAAATTGATACACCAGACAATATTACCATTCAAGACTCGGTAGGCCTCCTCAACAGTCATCATAGTCATTTGAGCAATATTAAAAATTCTCGGAAAACTCCTCCTAAGACACCCATAACCAACCCAATCATCCTCCCAGAATTTGATACTGTTGCCTCTACCAATTTTCCAGTTAATACACTGCTGGAAAGGTTTCCTCAACATTAATATTTTCCTCCATAACCCACGCCCATGCGGAATTTTGAGTCTGGTTACATCCAACATATCATAAATCCAGTAAGTTCTTGCATAAGACATCAACCATAAAGCTAACTTAGACTCCAATAAAAAATTATATGAAAAGAAAAGCCAGTACCTCAACTATACCAGTATCATTTGTTAATGAATCAAAATCGTAGTTAAAGACTGCCTTGCCAATAATATCCAATGTCAGACGGGAAAAGAGTGACTCCATCTCCACATCTTCTCCATTGAATGCAGCAGCATTGAGCTTCATGCAAAGCCTATCTGTAGCTTCTCCAAACAGGTTGATCATAGCTGTAACATACTATATAATAAACCAAGAAAAGAATCAGCATCAGAAACAGGTCAAATGATGTATTTAAGGCTCCAAAATGCCTCCCAATCCTATAAAGGTAGACATTGATCAAGGTAGAAATTTATCACACTTTACATTTATTTCCCTTGTTTCTTTGGTATTCTATCCTTAATCTCCTAGATGTATGTCTAATGTATCCAATTCTTGTGGCCTGTTGGGTTCCAACTAGTTAAACTAATAATGTTATAACTCATGTTTAATTTGTTTAACCACTCCTTCATAATTTAAAGAAAAAAAATGAGAGTTTGTCACTTAAAGGTTGCAGTTGACCTTGAAAACTATTTAGTCAACAATGATTTATAACTCAAGCTGACAGGTTACATGCTCAATATAGTGTCTTTTCCTGGCATAAGTAACTTCCTTTTTGCCAGGTTACATGCTCAAGGTAGCTGTTTTGCCAGGCCATAAATTACTCTCTTTCTAAAAACTTGTGGACACTACTAAAATTTTAAGCACTGTCTACTACATAAATTTTAAGTCTTTTCTCCTAAATTCATAAATGTCTAGCTTCATAATCTGAAATGTAACGGCCCTGAAAATTCAAAAAAAAATACATATAATAATTTGAATGCGGAGGCGAAATAAAAAATTAAAATTAACATCCCTTACACAATAAGTTAAAAGTATTAAACAATATCACGAAATAAATTCTCTAAAATAAATAAGAGAAATGAAAAAAATAAAGGAAACTATAAAGCACTAGCATCTACTCGCCGTCTTCTTGTAGATCGGACTCGGAAAACAGAACCTCCTGATCTGAAATTATTAAATAAGGAATGAACTACACTACTGCAGTAAGAATATCACAGTATATTACCGTCACAGAAGCAAAATTTGGTAGAAAACAAAAAAATAAATAAATAACCAATGGAACACAAATTTTAAAGGAATATATTTATTTAAAATAAAACCATTTACTCTTTTTCTTGTCCTTGAAGAACCTGTGAAAACAATCTATAAAGACAATAACATCATACAGATCACAATTTCATACATAATCAGTAACATAAAACATATCAAAAATCCGTATTCATTAATAATAACTGATTATTACCGTTTCTCGTTTTCACCAGCCTACTAATATCCATGGGGATCCATAGGGGTGGCCCCCCTATACGTGAACCATTCTCCTTAACAGTCTTAATTACAGGGCCATTCCCATATCCTGTCTGGTATGAGAGTAAAGCGAGCCGTCCCAATACCCCGTCCGGTATTAGACGACGTTCACAGTAGGGTTTCCTATGAACCCAATCCGTAAACTATCTCCCAGAATATCTAGTGAGGCTGTCACCTTATCTATTTTCTCTTAATCTCCGTTAACAAGTTGAACATAATCACATAAACAATAAACATGCACCCGGTAATACAATCATATCATAAATTCCAAAATCACACAGTGATCAAGTAAGCAGTAATATATGCATTTAAAACCATAGAATAGATAGACCAGATATTATAATGCATTTAAACTGTAAAATAAATCAAGCAGGAATCTACAGAGAATAATGTTCGGTTCGGACTCCATTAGCAACCTTAATTAATTATGCATATCTATTAATTTGCACAAAATACAGTATTACCATTTATTCGAACTTTAATTTCATGATAGTAAATAGGGTGAGGGGTTCTTACTTGATTCGATACAGAAAACTAGATTGTTACTGCGATTACGGCCGGTCATTAGATTCCCTCAATTTTTTTCCGGGAACTAAAACGCGCTTACGGTACCTACACATGTCCCAAATAACCCAGAAATCAGACCCAGGGCCTACTCGACCAATTTCGGAATACCGGCACGAGCCGCCATGCTCCAGCAACTGCGCCACTGCCCACGCCGACAATCCGCCTCGGGTTAGCTGTTTTCGGCCATTTCCGTCCGAATTCAGCCAAAGTTGCAACGGTTCCTATGAGAAAACACACTTAGCGCCCTCGGTGGGCCCAAAAAAATGTAGAAAAACAAAACTCAGCGGCGGTGGGGTGTTTTCCTCCGGCTCACGTTGCGGTTGGGTGTTTTGCTCCGTTCAACCTGTAGAGGAGAAACGGTGATCACAACGGTGGAAAAATCACATCGAACGGGAATCGGGAAAGACCTCATCGGAGGCAAAAATCGAAGCACCCTGTGGCGGCGCCGCTGAGCTTCGGCGACATTTTCTGGCCAATTGGCTGGTTTTTTCACTCTGATTTGGTTATGGGTGGGTTTGAAATCAAATTCTGAGCAAAGGGTAGAATTTTTACGTCGTTTGGCGACCGAAAATTGCTCCGGTGCGGCGGCAGGTGGCGGCGGCAGGTGGCGGCGGTCGGCTCCCGGGCGGCTGGGCTGTCTTCTCCGGCAAGGGGCTCAGGCGGCTAGGGTTAGGATTTGGGTGCAGATGGGGTTATTTATACCCATCCGCTTTTGATCTGGGTCGTCCATCGCTTTTAATCTGTACGGTCCGATCGCGATTAAATAGGGAGTGAATCTGGACCGTCCGTGCGCGATTCAATCCGTGCCGTCCGTGCGCGTTTTTGATTTTGGTCGTCCGTGCGAGCGGGAACGGATCTCAGTCGTTCGATCGCGCGCACGTGGATCGCCCACGTGGCTCCCTCCCGCGTGGCCTCTTGGGTCAGCTTCTCTGCCACCTGGTGCGTCCTGGTTGGTCAAGGCTGCTGACCGGGCAGCTGACGTAGAGTAACTTTTCTAAATTGCGTTTTGACTCCCGGTTTCCGATTTTTCTTTCAAAAATACCCCCATAACCTAAATTTTCACCCATTTTTTCCAAAATTGTTTTCAATTAAATCCTTAACTAATTTTTTATCCTTTTTATTATTATTATTATTATTTTCAATAAAATAAAATAAATTCAATTCAATTCAATTAATACATATTTATATTTATATAGAATTAATAAAAATAAAATAAATGATAAAAATAATTAGGTGTTACAACTCTCCCTCCTTAAAAAAAAATTTGATCCCTCAAATTTACCTCTTACTCTCGATCGAGCAACTGGGAGTACTGGGCTCTAAAGTCTGATTCTAGCTCCCATGTAGCCTCCCTTGGTGTGTGGTTCTGTCATACGACCTTTACAAAGGATATTTGCTTATTGCGAAGTAATCTGCTCTTTCGATCCGTAATGCCGACTGGTATTTCCTCCTAGGATAAATCTTTTCGGAGTGGAAGAGGTTCGTGGGCCAAGACATAAAAAGGATCCGGATTGTACTTGCGTAGCATGGACACATGAAATACATTGTGGACCTTAGAATGTTCTGGAGGCAGTGATAGTCTATAAGCAACAGTACCAATCCTGTCTAAGACTTCAAATGGTCCAATAAATCGGGGGTTTAGTTTTTCCTCCTGCCGAACCTACTAATTCACTTGAAATGAGTGATTTTAAGGAACACTTGGTCGTCTTTCTCAAACACTAAATCTCTCATTCGGGTGTCTGCATAACTCTTCTATCTGCTCTGAGCCGTCTGAATGTTTTCTTGATCTTAACTATTTTGGATGTAGTCTCCTCTACCAGCTCCGAGCCGAACAATTTTCTATCGCCCACTTTTTTCCAACAAATCGGCGATCTGCATGGGCGCCCATATAACGTCTCATACGGAGCCATGTCAATACTCGCTTGCTAGCTGTTGTTGTAGGCGAACTCTATCAGGGATAGATGGTCGTCCCAATGGCCCCCAGAGTTAAGGATACAAGCTCGGAACATATCCTCAAGTGTACGGATTGTCCTTTCTGACTATCCATCAGTATGAGGGTGGAAGGCAGTACTAAGGGACAGCTTCATTCCCATGACTTGCTGAAAACTACTCCAAAACTGAGAAGTGAACCTGGGGTCCATTTCAGACACTACTGTCACTAGGACTCCATGCAATCTGACTATTTCTCGAATATACCTGCACTAAGCAGAAAAAGTGCAGGCAAATTGGGGCCACACAACAGGTTCAAGAAAAAGTGCAGGTATTAAATTGGATAAGATACCTGCACTTTTTCTGCTTAGTGCATCGACTACCACTTTGCCCTCACCCGAATGGTACAAGATGTCACAATCATAGTTTTTAAGAAGTTCTATCCACCTTCTCTGACGCATGTTGAAATCCTTTTGAGTGAATATATGTTTCAAACTCTTGTGATCGATATAAATCTGAAAGTTTTCTCTATATAAATAATGGTGCCAAGTTTTCAAGGCGTGTATAATTGCGGCAAGTTCTAAGTCATGGATGAGATAATTTTTCTCATGACTCTGTAACTGTCTGGACCCATAGGCTATGACATTCTCATGCTGCATTAGAACACAACCCAGGCCTAAATAGGAGGCATCACTGTAAACTGTATATTCCCCCCAATTCACTCGGTAAGGCTAGCACAGGCGCAGTAGTCAGCCGCTTCTTTAGTTCTGAAAAACTTCTTTCACAGTTCTCATTCCACTCAAATTTGGCATTCTTCTTTGAGTCGGGTTAGGGGAGCTGTTAGACTAGAAAATCATTCAACGAACCTGCGATAATAGCCCGCCATTCCCAAAAAGCTACTGATTTCTTTAACTGATGTCAATTTCTCCCAGCCGAGCACCGCTTCAACCTTTTCAGAATTCACTGATACTCCATCCTTTGATATGATGTGTCTCAGGAAAGCGGTCTGCTCAAACTAGAATCCACACTTACTCAACTTTGCATACAGTTTCTTTCTTCTGAGAACCTGCAAAACCTGAGCTAGATAGTGAGCATGTTCCTCTCTGCTTTTTGAGTAGACCAGGATGTCGTCGATGAACACGATAACAAATTGATCTAAGAATTGTCTGAAGACCCTGTTCATCAAATCCACGAAGATGGCTGGGGCATTGGTTAGCCCAAATGGCATGAACAGGAACTCATAATGTCCGTACCTGATTCGAAAAGCCGTCTTGGGGATGTCTTCTGTCCTTATTTTCACCTGATGGTAACCTGATCGCAGGTCTATTTTGGAGAAGACCTGCGCATTCTGCAACTGATCGAAGAGGTCATCAATTCTGGGAAGGGGATATTTGTTCTTGATTGTGATCTTGTTCAATCCTCTGTAATCAATACATAGTATCAACGTTACATCTCCCTTTCTGGGAAAAGTGACTCCGGCACCCCAAGGGGACACTATGTCTGAGGGGGAGCCTGGATCACCGGTCTGGGCCTCTTGTTCTGTTGGACAGGCGCAGTAGGTGCTAGTCTGCAGGGTGGAGCTGAGGGTCTGTGGTTCCCTGCTGACTGAGGGAGGGTGTGGAGGCTCCTTTCCACTAACTGTGCCTTGGCCAGAACGGCCGAATAAGTCCCGAGCTCCAGTACAAACAAATGATGTTTGATCTCTGGGCGGAGGCCCCACTGGAACCTCCTAGCCTTCCTGCCCTTATCCATCAACATCTCAGGGGAGTATCGGCCCAACTCCAGGAACTTACAAGCATATTTTCACACAGTCATGTTTCCCTGGACCAACTGTAGAAACTCCATCTCCTTCAGATATCGGATGTGCTCTGGGAGGTACTCTGCATGAAAGACTGCTAGGAACTGTTCCCAAGTAACTGAAACTGGCAGGATGGTCTGCTTGAGTTCCCACCAGCAGTCTGCTTCTCCCACCAGCATGTAGGTAGCAAGGGTGACCCTCTGCTCGGGAGTCACTCCTGGGGTCTTGAAGGCCTTCTTCGTCTCCGCCAACCAGTATTAGACATCTTCAAAAGAGGATTCCCCTGCAAAAGTAAATGGGTTCAGTCTCCTGTACCTCTCTATGTAACTTGGGTCAATCGTGGGAGGAACTAGGTCCAGTGGAAGAGGGACTGAGCCAGGTTGAGGATAGACTGGGGGGGCCCTATGGTGGTACTTGCTGATATGGCAGGGGCACTGGATTATACTGCGGCGGTGACACTGGGTGGTACTGTGGAGGAGCAGGGTCGTACCGAGGTGGCTCAGGATCCTCTCGCTGCAGTGGTGGCTCAACATGTGGCAGCGGGTGAGGGTTAGGTAGCTCCCTCCTCTCCTCTCGGCCCTGCTGGGCAGCAATGAGTCTTTCTAACATCTCAAATATCCTGTCCACGTCTTCCCTGAGCAAACCCTCCCCGGGTTGCCCGGTTAGTTGGGGGTTTTCCTCTTCTCATCTCACTATACTACATTTCACAAGGAAGAGTTGAGTGATAATTCATTGTTTGGTGTTTCTCTAAGTATTATTGTGTAAGGGACGGGTCCGAGGAACGCGACTTGATACCAACTGCAACGGCCCCGGAAATTCAAAAGAAAATACATATAATAATTTGAGTGCGGAAGCGAAATTAAGGTTAACATCCCTTACACAATAACTTAAAAGTACTAAACAATATCACGGAATACGTTCTCTAAAATAAATACGAGAAATGAGAAAAATAAAGGAAACTATAAATTATCTAGCATCTACTCGTCGTCTTCTTGTGGATCGGGCTCGGGAACCAAGCCCTCCTGATCTGAAATGGTTAAATAAGGAATGAGGTACACTAGCCCAGTAAGGACATCACACTATATTACCGTCACAAAAGCAAAGTTTGGTAGAAAACCAAAAAAAAAAGAAACAACCAATAGAGCACAAATTTTAAAACAATACATTTATTTAAAATAAAACCATTTATCTTTTTTCTTACTTTTGGAGAACCTGTGAAAACAACCTATAAAGATAATAACATCATACAGATCACAATTTCATGCATAATCAATAACATAAAATATATCATAAATCCGTATTCATTAACAATAACTGATTATCACCGTTTCTTGTTTTCACCAGCCTACTAATATCCATGGGGGATCCATAGAGGTGTCCTCGCTACACGTGAACCATTCTCCTTAACAGTATTAATTCCAGGGCCGTCCCATACCTCGTCCGGTATGAGCTCCAATACATTAAATATCAATACCCTGTCCGGTATAAGTGTGAAGCGGACCGTCCTCATACCCCGTCCGATATGAGACGACGTTCACGGTAGGGTTCCTTATGAACCCAATCTGTCCACCATCTCCCAAGATATCTAGTGAGGCTGTCACCTTATCTGTTTTCTCTTAGTCTCCATTACCAAATTGAACATAATTACATAAATAATAAATATGCACCCGGTAATACAATCATATCGTAAATTCCAAAAACACAGTGGTCAAGTAAGACAGTAATACATGCATTGAAAACCATAGAAAAGATAAACCAGATATCATAATGCATTTAAACCGTAAAATAAATAAAGCAGGAATCAACAGAGAATAATGTCCGGTTCGGGCTCCATTAGCAACCTTAATTAATTATACATATCTATTAATTTGCACAAAATACAGTATTATCATTTATTCGAACTCTAATTCCATGATAGGAAATAGGGTGAGGTGTTCTTACTTGATTCGACGCCGAAAACTAGATTATTACTGCGCCTACGGTCGATCCCTAAATTTCCTGAATTTTTTCTCAGGAACTGAAATGCGCTTACGGTACCTACACATATCCCAAATAACCCAAAGTCAGACCCAGGGCCTACTCGGTCAATTTCGGAATTCCGGCACGGTAGCTCCACCGTACTCCGGCGACGGCGCTGCTGCCCGCGGCAGTGATCCGCCTCGAGTTGGCTGTTTTCTGCCGTTTCCGGCCGAATTCAGCCAAACTTGCATCGATTCCTGTGAGAAAACACACTTAGCGCCCTCGGTGGGCCCAAAAAAACGTAGAAAATCGAAACTCAGCGGCGATGGGGCTCTCCGGTGCGGCGGCTCCTCTGGCTTACGTTGCAGTTGGGTGTTTTGCTCCGGTCAACCTGTAGAGGAGGAAACGGTGATCACAAGGTGGAAAAATCACATCGAACGGGAATTGGGAAGGACCTCATCGGAGGCAAAAATCGAAGCACCCCGCGGCAGCACCGCTGAGTTTCAGCGGTGTTTTCTGGCCAATTGACCGGTTCTTTCACTCTGATTTGGCCATGGGTGGGTTTGAAATCAAATTCTGAGCAAATGGTAGAATTTTTATCTCGTTTGGCAGCCGGAAATTGGTCCGGTGCGGCGGCAGGTGGCAGCGGTCGGCTCCCCAACGGCTGGCTATCTTCTCCGACGAGGGGCTCTGGCGGTTAGGGTTAGGGTTTGGGTGCGGATGGGGTTATTAATACTCATCTGCTTTTGATCTGGGCCGTCCATCGCTTTTAGCCTGGACCATCCGATCGCAATTAAATAGTGAGTGAATCTGGTTCGTTCATCGCGATTCAATCTGGTCCGTCCGTGCGCAATTCAATCAGGGCCGTCTGTGCGCGATGCAATCTGGGCCATCCCTGCGCGTTTTTGATCTGGCCTGTCCATGCGCGCGGGAACGGATCTCAGCCGTTCGATCACGCGCACGCGGATCGCCCACGTGGTTCCCTCCCGCGTGGCCTTCCGGGTTAGTGTCTTTGCCACCTAGCGCGTCCTAGTTGATCGGGGCTGCTGACCGGGCAGTTGACGTGGCGTAACTTTTCTGAATTGCGTTTTGACCCTCGATTTCCGATTTTTCTTTCAAAAATACCCCTAGAACCCAAATTTTCACCTCTTTTCTCCAAAATTATTTTCAATTAAATCCTTAACCAATTTTTTACCTTTTTTTATTATTATTATTATTATTATTATTTTCAATAAAATAAATTAAATTCAATTCAATTCAATTAATACATACTTATATTTACATAGAATTAATAAAAATAAAATAAATAATAAAAATAATTGGGTGTTACATGCAATGAAAAACAAAAGCTCAATTAACATTTCAGCTTCTTCGTTAGTGAAAATCAAGTGAACCAATTAATTAGACAAAGGAGCATGATGCTGCCAAAGCAAACAAGATTCAATATCTAACTTAATTAGGATACCTTCTGATGCAGTGCAGGTACAATTGCACGCCGTCTAACCCGCCATACTTCTCCATCAGCCGGTATGAGTCCCTTCCCCATGACAAATTCTAGAATTTCTGCCAAAATACCCTGCATATGAAAGATGAGAAAGAATTAAACAGAGGACTAGCCGAAACCCAGATTGCTCATTATTGAAGATGACATTTAATTTACCTTTGAATAAGCCTTTGAATTGTCTTTTAATATATGTTTACATATGGATGGATCAGAAACGATCAAGAATGACTGCACAAAAGACCAACAAATGAAGTATAAAATTCATGTATGCTCCTAATTAGTGCTCAAGTACATTGAAAAAACAACCAGTAATATAAGAAATCACATGAAGAAAAGAAGCAAACCTTTGGTCCAAAGGTCAACCTGAAAATTCCACCATAAGTTAGGTAAAGTTCATACAGAGGCAGGAAGAAAGCCTCGCTCCGTATGGCACTAATTGTTCCTTTAGCCGTTGGAATCTCGGGATAATCTTCAAGAGTACCAGTCAACTTAAATAAAAATTCCAGAACCTCTTCAGGAATGCCCAGTTTCGATAAACCATTCCTTAATATAGATTGAAAACTTGTTCCCAAAACCAAAGCACTATATAAGAACTAAAGGAATAATTTTCAAACAACCAAAACAACTATATATTATGGTAAGTCAAAGGCAAGATAAAAACCACAGTTTGCTTTCCCAATTTCAAAAGGTTTCCCAGTCCAATGTCTATCATATTGAAAATCAGAACAATGTGATCTTTTCTGATAGACAAATCAAGTGATCTTGTCTAATTTAGATGCGTTCAGTTAACTCCATAACTTAAGCTTGATAAATGGAAGTCCCATAAGTCTACCAATTATATATTTGATTCAAGGTAGTTTTTATTTTTTTGGTAATTCCTTCCTTAACAGTTTGAAATACAACTATACAGATATGGAATTAAAGCAACAACTGAAGTTGATTTAATTATGCATCAAATGCAACTATGACAACTTTTAAATTGCACGGAAATAAAACACTATTGAAACAAAGGCAAGACCAGAGTAACTAGAACATTTAGATTTCCTCATTCATCTCCATTTACTCACACCCAATGTACTTATCACAACAACAAAGACTAACCATGCCCAAGACTGTGTTCCACAATACAAGCTTGCATGCGTGTTCTTAAAACATAAATTTACAATTTAATTAAAGAAAACTAAGGAGGATACCCAGACTGGCGCACAGTGAATTCTCCAGAAGCAATTCGAGCAGACAACTCGGCTCGCCGTTTCTCTTCAATCCGCTGCTCTACTTTCTTGACAGCGCTGGCGACCGAGTCAGTCTCTCTCCCATTGGAAGACGAGCAACTGATTACAGCAAACTGACAATTCCCTGAAATGCAGGAGCAGAAATGAAAAAGGGAAAAGAAAGAAAACATATTGATAAGCAAGTATGAAAATTAAGGAAAAAAGAAAATGGGGGAATGTGGGGGTACCGAAATTTTTGGATGAGGAAGGTGTGGACCTCAATCTATAAGAATGATGGTTGATAAAGGAGGGAACTTGAAGAAGAGATAAAGATGAAGCCATGAGAGTAGCTTAAGCCTTAGAGCGATGGGAATGAATTTGTTGCAGAATGAAATGAAAACTGATAGGAAAATGGAAAGTTTAGAGAAGAAAAGCTATAAAAACAGAGCTGGAAATGAGTCTCATCCACAGCTGAAAAAACAAAGTAGGAATCTTTTATGCTCCTTAGCAAACCAAAACCTTTGATGCCAAAATGCAACCCAAAAAAAAAGTGCAACAGCACCTTCACCAATGATGTATATATATATTATATATTATATATATATGTGTGTATATATACATACATTGCAAACAAAACACTATTTAATGGGTAACAGCTTTTATTTTTTAGATTAAGATTTCAAATTTCAGTAAAAATAAAAAATTTATTAAACTAAAAGTAATGAATCTATGTTTTATTCATTGGTTTTCATGCAAATTATTTAATTTAAATAAAGCAAAATAACCATAAAAAAATTAAAAATATTTTAATATATTAAAAAAATTTGTGGTACTTACATGAGCAAAAAAGAATATTGTTTTATTTAATGGGTTAATTAATTATGGCTGAATTAAAAAAGATAAACAAAAAAATAAGTAAAACTTTTTAAAATTATATATTATTAATAACATTAATCGTAATTGCCAAAAAAAATTCTTTTTTTTCTTCTTTGAATTTTTTTTAAAAGTTTTTGTTTTTTGGTAAAGAGAGAAAGAAATAAATTAATTAATCAAATAATTAATTTTTTCAATTGTGTTCATTATTGCAACATAACGTGTTAATTTAATTAAAATTAATATAAAAAATTAAAAAATCATATATATTTTTTAAAAATGTTTCAAATGAAAACAAAATAATTAAAAAAAAAATTATATTTACTATGTTAAATAAAGCATTGTTTTCTGTTTCTCTCTCTCTCTCTCTCTCTCTCTCTATATATATATGTGTATATATATCCCCAAGCAAAAATTTGGTTAAAGCCAATGGAATCGTCATCAGCCAATCATGTGTATTGTAGCTTCATCCATCACCAGTGGGTCCCTCTTCTATCTCTATTTTGTCCTTCATCCTCACAAACAAGCAAATTAAATTAAACATTACAACTTTGATGTATATGTTTATGTTTGTAAAAGTTATATAATTCTATATTTATAACTTACAACCTTACGAAAATATTTTGATGCAAGGATCTTATGTCATTAACAATAATTTTATATTATATAGTATGAGAATAATATAAAAAAAAATTAGTATGTTATTTATTTATATAAAAATAATTTAATATTTATTTAATAATTATAATAAAAATAAATAAATCATTAAATTGTTTTTTCGTTATAATTTAATTTTTAATTTTTTTAATTTTTTTAATTTTTTTAAACACCCAATTTTTTTTTATTTTGTAACAAAAAAATTAAATTATCAAATCATATTTAAATATTTTAAAAAAATAACTCAAAAACATTATTTTTACTAATCAATTAAATTAATAAATTTATTAATTAAAATAATTAATTAAAGTCATTATTTTAAACTATTTTTTAAAATATTTCGATATTATCTAATTATGTTAGAAAATAGAAAGAAACCAAATATTTGAAACAAATAGAAACCTAATTGTAACATAAATAATATCAATGTCCAAATTATAACAAATGTAAAACTTTGTACATTAATTTTATAATTTATCCTACAAAACTATGAATCGTACACTTAATATTTTTACAATAATATAACAAATTTAGGTTCATAAAATATAACATATGAATATTTAAAATATACACACAAGTTAATGCAACCATGAAGACCGGGTGTAAAATTAAACTTCTAATGTAAAGTCCCAAAACCTTAAAGAAAATGGACTTATAATTTCAATGCGGAAGCACTATTTACATTTGTTACACATTAAATTGAATTGTCTAATAGAATTATGAAAATATCTTTTCTACGTGGTTCATAAAAGACAACGTTAATTAAAAAAATATAAATATATTAGTATCTTAAGACAACCTTCATTAGCACTTGAAAGGAGTCCGAAATGTGGTCTACTCACAACTTTCTTGCTGATTGGAATTTAAATCTTTATTTTTTTAATCTGAAATGGTTAATGAAATTGTGAACTACATTAGTCCAGTAAAAATATCACACTAATCACTTATACGGAAAATCTAATGTTAGTAAAAATCAGGAAACAACTAATGTAATCATTCCTTTAAATAAATACATTTAATTTTAAAATTTTTTATTCGATACTTAACGTTACAATTATTTTCAAAATCAACTTATGAAAACAATTAACCAAATGACATTTTAATTTCATGCATAGAATCAACAATCATTCCTTTTTAACCTACTTACTAGGACTCTCGAAATCCATAGGGATATCCATCTACTCGTGAACCAAGTATCAAGATTTGACAATTAACCCGGTCGAGCTCATACTCCGTCCAATAATGAGCGCCAAAAATATCATCGCCTCGATAGTTCCTCTGGTATGAGGGTGAATCATATCTCCTAAAAACCTTCTGGTATGGGACTTCTCAGTCCCGTCCGACTGAAATAATGTCCACCCTTTCCTAGGGTGCCCAATAAGCTTTCATTTATTTAGACTCTTATCATCCAAATAACCACTAAAACATATCAACATCTCAGTTCATATCCAAATATTAATTCAAAATAATATTTAAACAAGCGATATAGTTTAACATAACTAAATAACCAATAACCAGAATATCGAATAAAAAATCATCAACTCAATTACGTACAGTATAATAGTAATCAAATATAGGTAGTACAGAAAAATAAACAAAGAATCAAGATAAATATAAACTAACATGTTCCAGTTATACTAGTGAGCTATAATATTTTTAGGGTTCTTCTAATTTCTAACAAAGCATACAATTATCGATTATTAATCCTCAATTTACCGTAACCGAGAATAGGGTGAGTGATCCTTACCTGGATCGCTGTTTCGAAACGTCGTGCTATCTACTATACCACCTAACGAGTCCTAAGTTTCCTGAATTTTTTTTGCGATAATCCAAAATACTCATCACGTACCTAAAAACACTCCAAAAATAAAAAAAATCAATGTTGAAAAACCTTTTCGGCCCATTTTAAGGTTTCAACACGCCGGCGTCAACTCCGCCGCCCACGACAGCGATTTATCCAGGCTTGGCCAGTTTTAACCGATTTTATATGTATTCATGCGAAAAAAGACGTTAGGGGGTCTCGATTGATCAGAAAATCACAAAAAATCGAACCTACCAGTGGGGGGGTCTCCGGGTGCGACGACTCCACCGATTCTCCTTTGCGGCTGGAGTTTCTTCTTCGGCTAATCTGCAAAGAAAGGGATGGTGAACACAATAGTTAGAAAATTGTGTGAAACGGGAAACAGGAATGGGCTCATCGAAAGATTTTTAGAGTTTCGGCCACGGCAGCTACGCTGGACTTTGCCCGTGGTTTCCGACTTACCTGCAGTTTTCGGCTTATTCACTGTCTCTTTTACTCTGATATGGCAACAAGGAGACTCGGAATCAAATTTTAAGCGGGTAGAAGAGAATTTTACCTTTTTTGGCAATCGACACTGGCTCCAGTGTGGCGACGATCGTGGGTCAGTCTCCTTCTATACCGACTGGTCCTTCTTATTCGGCGAGGGCAAATGCGGCTGGGGTTAGAATTCCCCTACACGCGATGTTTATATACTTATCCTCCGTCGATTTAGGCCGTCCATTCTTGTCGATGTGGAATGAATCACTGGCCACGTGGATCGCTTGCATGGCCTCCCGTGTGACGCCAATGTTAGCTTGTTTTGTCATGCGATGTACTATGGTTCGCGTGGCTGCTAACTGAGTTGTCTCATGTGGCCGAGTTTTCTTTTTTATATTTAATCCTCTGTTTTTAATTTTTCTTTCAAAAACATCCACCGAACTCGAAATTTCACCCATCTTCCCTAAAATTACTTTCAATTTCGTTTATAACCTATTTTTCTCAAATAATTTGATAAAATTAAATTAAATTAATATTTTTAATTATTTTTATAAATATGAAAATTGATCCTGAGCCAAATTCTGGATCCGGATATTACAACTCTCTTCCCTTAAAAAAAATTTGGTCCCTTAAATTTGTCACCCTCTCATTTAGTCAAACAGTTGGGGATATTGTGCTCTAGAGTTCGATTCTATCTCTCATGTAGCCTCCTTCTGTGTGTGATTTTACCATAGGATATTGACGAATAAAATTGCTCTATTGCGAAGTACTTTACTCTTTTGGTCTACAATGCCTACTGGTACCTCCTCATAGGATAGATCCTCTTAGAGTGAGAGAGGCTCGTAGGTCAGGATGTGTGAGAGGTATAGGTTGTACTTACGTAGTATGAACACATGAAATACATTATGAACCTTGAATAGCTCTGGAAATAGTGTCAGTTTGTAAGCGGTCGTACCAATCCTGTCTAAGATCTCAAATGGTCCAATAAACCAGAAATTTAATTTTTTTCTTTTGCTAAACCTGTTAATTCCCTTAAAAGAGGTCACTTTAAGAAACACCCGATTACCTTTCTCAAATTTCAAATCTCTCCTCCGGGTATTCGCATAACTCTTCTGTGTACTCTGAGCTGTCTGCATGTTTTTTCTGATTTTAACTATTTTGGTTGTAGTCTCTTTTACAAGATCTAAACTAAACAATTTTCTATCATTCAGATTTTTTCAAAAGATCGGTGACTTACAGGGGCGACCATACAATGCCTCGTATGGGGCCATGCCGATACTTATTTGGTAGCTATTATTGTAAGCGAATTCTATCAAATATAGGTGATCATCCCAATAGCTCCTAAAGTCAAGAACATAAGGTCGGAACATATCCTCTAGTGTGTGAATCGTCCTCTATGATTGTTCATTGGTTTGATGGTGAAATGTGGTGCTAAGGGATAGTTTCGTCTCCATGGTTTGCTAAAAACTAGACCAAAATCGAAAAGTGAACATGCGGTCTCTGTCGGATACCACTGTCACTGGAATTTCATGTAACTTGACTATCTCCCAGATATGTATTCTTGCTAACTTGTTCAATAGGTCGGTCATCTTGATAGTCAAGAAGTTAGAAGGCTTAGTAAGCCGGTCAACAATTACCCAGAATTACATTAAAATCTTCCGTGTCAATCTCTATTAGG
Organism: Carica papaya; assembly: GCF_000150535.2. The sequence continues at coordinate 251,393 of NW_019014569.1, forward strand.
TCCACACTCAGTTTTCTATCTGCTATGTTTATGATACAAATTATGTATATAACCTCTCTTAGTAGTGTTTTACTTCTAAGAGTGGACACAAACAACATATAATTAAATCTTTCAAGTAATACATTCAAGTTTCGTGCAAAAGCATGTGATACAAATAAATATGAAGCATCAGTATCAATCAAAACATGTGCAAGATGATTACAGATAGTATACGTACTCTGTATCACATTCGAGTTGGTTTCAGTATCCTATTGAGTGAGGTTGTAAGTTCTGCCTTAAATAAGATATCTGGCCTGATTCTGATTTTACGGGTACTCTCTCGCATAATGTTCGGTACTCCCACATATGTTGTAGGATTGTTGAGACGATAGCAGGTCGGTCCCCATGATTTTTGCCACAGTCTTGGCAAGTCCTATCGCATCCTGTTATCGGAGCTTGAGGAGGAGTCTAAGTCACTAGCATAGGTCTCTTGTTCTACTGAACTAGTGCAGCAAATGCTAGTCTACAGTATGAAACCGGGGGTCTGAGATTCCCCATTACTTAAAGAAAGATGCAAAGGTTCCTTTACACTAGCTGTGCCTTGGCCAGAACAACTGAGTAAGTGCTAAGCTTAAATACGTACAGCTATTGTCTGATCTCAGGACGGAGACCTCACTCGAATCTCTTTATCTTTCTGCTTTTATCCATCATACTCTTAGGGGAATATTGGCCAAACTATAAGAATCTTCAGGTATACTCTGACACAGTCATATCACCATTGATTAAGTTTGCAAACTCTATTTTCTTCAAATGCCGAAGTGCTCTAGGAAGTACTCTATATTGAAAGCCATCAGAAGTGTTCCCAAGTGACTAGAACGGGCAGGATGACCTGCTTGAGCTGTCACCAGCGACCTGCCTCTCGCACAAACATGAAGGTTGTAGTATGACCTTCTGTTTAGGACCACCCAGAGTTGCGAGACTTCTCTGTCTCAGCTAACAATATTCGACTCTTTGAAGATGATGCCCC
>NW_019014569.1:258944-297191 GCF_000150535.2 Carica papaya
GGGGCTCAGCGTAGAAGATCCACACCCACGCGCGTGCGTTTCAGTAATTTTATCCATTTTAAAAATGTTTCTGGAAATATCCGCATCGATTTAAAAATTAGTAAAAATTAAAAAAAAAAATTAAAAATAAATAGCTCTTAAAGGAAAAAATAAACTAAAATTTTGTTAAAAAATAAGTAAAATATAAAAATACTATGAGAAAAACTACAATATTAATCAAAAAAAGAAGAAAAGATAATGGAGGAGAATTATTTCTTTTTATATTAATTGTTATGTCAAAGTTTATTATAATATTTATTTACATATTCACATGTTATTATGAGTTAAATCTGAAAATAAAATTATAAATTAAAACATTATGATATTATGAACAAATATAAAAGTAAGTTCTAAAGTAAAATGTTATGAAACAGAAAAAGATTTTTACATGTAGAATTTATAAGTTAAAAATAAATGTATTTTTATTATGAGTTACATAATTATCAATTGCACTCTAATGAGCTATTAAACTTCCACCTCACATATCAATCCCAAATGATTTCCTAATAGTTTATATAGTTGAATTAAATTTTCATATGTAAAGGTTCGGAACTTAAAAGAAAATAAAAATATGTATTGAATGCAAAAGCAGAATAATAGAGTTAGTATTTGCATTTCTTATACAATAGTTTAAAATACTCAATAGGGGTACAGAAATGTTACTTCTAAAAGAATAAATAAAAATCAAAAAAATAAATGAAAAGTAAACAACTAAGCATCTTAGGACGACCATAACTAGCTTTTGAAGGAGTTCGAGTGGTGAACTGTTCACAACTCTCTTATTGATCGGAATATGGGTCTTGGTTCTCTTGATCTGAAATAGTTAATGAAAAGTGAGGTACACTAATTCAATAAGAATATCACACTACTCACCGATACAGAAACTGAAGGTTGGTAAAAATCATAAAAACAACCAATGGAGCTCTTGATTTAAGTAAATTTATTTATCATAAAGAAAATCATTTATTGCATATATTTATCGTTACGAGATTTTCAAAATCGACCTATAGAGACAATAACCCAAGTAATATTCCAATTTTATATTCAAGTGTGCAAGAACATTAACTTTTCCTCTTTATTTGTCTACTGGTATCCTTAGGGGCTTATAGGGATATCTCATTACGCGTGAACCATTATTTAACATTGTCAACTAACCAACCATCCTCATACCCCGTCCGGTATGAGTGCCAAGAATACCATCCTTCAATACCCCATCGGGTATGAGTGTGAAACGGATCGTCCCCGTAACCCGTCCGGTATGAGCGTCAAAAATACCAATCATCGATATCCCGTCCGGTATGAAGCGACATTCACGGTAGGGTTCTCTATGTACCCGGTCCGTCCACCATCTTCTATGTTATCCAATAATGCTACCATTCATACATTCACTTAACCAATCAATTTTTCGTTTACATTTAATTTTCAGTTTCACAATTTAACCGTAAATCGAAGTAAGGCAAACAATACATGTATCAAGAAAATACAACTGAATCATTTTACCAATCTCAGTATATTATTATGCATTTAAAACTGTAAAATCAAACAATCGGTTAAATATAACAAACAATAATAAATAACTAGTTCTGACTCCATTAGTAACCTGTAATTAATTCTCGAAATTTTTTTAAATTACGTAAAATACATATTATTGATAATTAAACTTCAATTCGATAACAGAAAATAAGGTGAGGGATTCTTACTCGAATCATTGTCTGAAATACCGAACTTTCTACTGCACCTACTGGCGGTTCCCGGGTTTTCTGAATTTTTCTACGGAGATTAAAACACGCTTCACATACCTAAATATCCAAAAATCAATGTTAAAAATTTTTTCTAGCCAATTTCAGAATTCCAACACGGCGGCACCGTTGTGCTCTGGCAATGGCATCGCCTCCTATGGTGACGGTTTGCCTCGACTTGGTAGTTTTGGCCAGTTTTGGTCCGTTTCGACGTTTTTTATACTCATTTCTGCGAGAAAACACGTTAAAAGGTCTCGGTTTGCCAAAAAAGTCAAAAAATAAAAACTTATCGGCAGGGGAATTTTTCGATGCGGTGGCTCCGCTGGCTCAACTTCACAGCTGGAAATTTTTCTTCGCTCAACCTGTAGAAAATAGAACGGTGAACATAATGGTGAAAAAATTGCATGAAACGGAAAACAGAAATGAGTCATCGGAGGCGGTTTCGGATTTTTCCTACAGCACTGCTGTCATGCTTTACCCGCAGTTTTCGGCTCATCCGCCATTCTTTTTGCTTTGATTTGGTCATGGAGGTGTTCAAAATCAAATTCCGAGCGAATAGGAGAATTTTTATCTTTTTTGGCGGTTGAAGGTGGCTCCGGCGTGATGACGGACGACGGTCGACTCCCTTCTCTAGTGACTGGTTCTTCTTCTCCAGCAGGAGGCTGGTGGCTAGGGTTTGGATTCAGTATTATGCGAGATATTTATACCCGTCTCTCTTAAATCTGAACCGTTCATTGTCCTTGATCTCAACCCCCGATCGCATTTAAAGATGAAATAAATCTAGACCGTTCATCGCAATTTGATCTCGACTGTATAATTGCATTTAAAGAGGGAACGAATCTGAACCATTCATTGCGTTTAATCATGACCGTTCGATTGTGCCTAAAGAGGGAACGGATCAGGACCGTCCACGCGCGTGGGAATGCATCCGGACCGTCCGATCGCAAGTATGCAGATTGTCAGCGTTGGCTCTCACGTGGCACTAAGTCAACGTGATGCAAATAAGGCTAAAAACATTCAAGATATTCAAATAGCATCAAAAGGTGACTTGGAGCAAATTTCAAATGACGTTAACACAAATAGAGTTCCAAACCTAGAAAGTTTCAGCGAACCAGTAATAAGATCAACGGCAAAAAAGTTTAAAGAGTTGCTCCAAGTTTTCACTCAAAAACATGTGGATGATGGGCTGGCCAATTGTGAAAAGTTCAAATATGAGCTCTTTGAACAGCTCAAATTCATAACTTTAATTGAGTTTAAATGATTTGGGATAATTTGGGTTTGTTTGAGTCTTATTAGTAATGGGTGAATAAGTCTTGTGTATGAGCTATATTAATTGAGTTGTTTTAAGTATTTTGGATTGTTTTATTTTAGTTTGAGTTAATTAAGCTCATATAATCAAGTATAACTCATTTGGGCTTAAATCTTATCTTAGTGTTATTACAAGAATGAGCCTATAACTATATGGTGTCACAAACAATTAGTGGTGTTGGTTAACAAAATTGGAGTTACAAGGAATTACATAACAATTACATGCCTATAATTAGCCTAGTTATTGTTGGAGTTACAATTGTAATTACCACATAATTAGCCTACTTATTGTGGGAGTTATAATTGTAGTTATTGTGTTGTAACTTATCATTGATTTCTTTGCCTATAAATACCAAAGGAACTCTTCTTTGTGGACATCAAGGGTTGTAATCAAATATTTCATAATTGAGTTAAGGAGTGTTTTGGCTTTCTTTTTACTTTATGCACAAGGTGTTGATTTAGAATACAATTGTTATCACTTGTATTTCAATTTTAATTTCCTATTTCAATTGTTTTTGGTGTTTGTTTGGATTGGGTTCAAGGAATATCATTTATCTTTCTTAGGTTCTATTTAACTTCTACCATTTGGGTGATTGAACAAATTTGATTACTTTTTATTTGTGATCTAAATTATGTTCTATACTGATTGAAAAGTTTTAAGGTTCAAGCAAGGGTCTTGGGATTCTGCATCACAGCGTGTCTTGCCACACGGCATTCTCTGGTTCGTCGAGACTGCTGACTGGGCGGTCCTATGTGGTGCAATTTTCTTTAATTGTATTTTGGCCCCCCCAATTTCTGATTTTTCTTTCAAAAATATTATCTGAACCCAAAGTTTCACCATTTTTTCTCAAAATTATTTTCAATTTCATCCTCAATCTATTTTTTTTTCTTAATTTCACATTAAATAAAAATTCATAAATTTTAAAATTATATTTTTATATATTTTTTAATTTTTGAAATTAATCACATGCCAATTTTCAGGTTCGGGTATTACATCATATTCACACTTAGTCTTACTAGGCAAGTTGGATTTTTTTTTGTGCATTCACTAAAATAATCTCATAACTATAGGAAAACAAAATTGATTTACTAAGTATCTTCTCTATTTTTATTTGTATAAATGTCATTACAAATTTATTAGTTGAAATATCTTGTTTATAACTAACATTTTAAACAAATGCAAAATTATTAGAAATATACATATAACCACAATATGATCAAATGCATCAAAAACATGTTTTAGATGATCTCACATCCATAAAAAAGATTACTAAGTAGTGATTACATGTTGTACTATCTTAAAATATTCTATTAACCTCAACTTAAAATAGATAAGGACATTATATTCAATTATGCCTTATTTGCAAAAAGGTCAAAGGACAAGCTTAAAATGCCAATCTTTATATGCCTCTACTTGTTTATAATATAATACGACAAGATTTGGTTATGGATTTTGTTCTTGGCTCACTACAGACTTAACAAGGTGTTAATTTGATGTTTATTATCGTTAATCATTTTTCTAAAATTGTTCACTTATTTCCTTGTTATAAAATTTTATATGCTTCTTATGTGACTTACTTGTTCTTTAAAGAAATTATTTTTGTATATGGTGTTTTCTATTCTATTATTTTTAACCAAGATGTAAAATTTTCAAGTCATTTATGGAAGAATTTGCAGAGATTACTTGATATTTCCTGAAAATACGACAATACTAGTCATCCATAAACTAATGAATAAATTGAAGTAGCTAATCGTATCATTGGTAATATGATTCAATTAAGTGTTGGAGATAAGTTATAGCAATGGGATGTTGGTCTTCCATAGATCAATTTTGTCTTGATAAAAATGCCCCAATTATTTTATCAAAAAAGTTGTTTTTAAAGTTGTCTACAATTGTGCTCTAAAACATACAATTGATTTGATTCGACTTCCTCTCTTTGTCGGTGTTAATCCTAGTGCAATAAAATTTGCAGAGCGTGTACAATAGATTCACCAAGAAGTTAGGCAAAATTTAAAAGATACAAATTTACATTATAAAGTTTTCAAAAAAGTGATTAGACGATGGTTCATCTCCTCAAACATTACTTTCCAATAGGTTCTTACAATAAGTTGGAGAAGAATTTTTTTTTTCCTTTTTAGGACTCTTCAGAAGATTAGTGATATGCTTATAAGATTGATCTTTTTGTTGATATGAATATCTCAAGTACCTTTAATGTTGTTGATATTTTTTATTACTATTCTGTTAGTGAGTTTTTTTTACAAACCGTGAAATTTAGGAACAAGTTTTCTTCAAAACGAGGGAACTGATGCAACACACTTTCATAGTTTAAGTGTTATTCCTAATTTAATTCTAAGTGTTATTATCTTATTATTTTTGGTCTTTTGTGGTTTAAGTCTAAGATTTATTTTAATTTTCTAGTTTCGTTAACATTTCCTATTTCTAATCAAATTCTTAGTTTTTTAGGATTTTCTATTTCTAGTCGGGTTCTTATTATAACATTATAAAAAAATTTATTTGTAACAGTTTTATAAAGAAATTAATACAACTCAATATTATTTACTATGGTTTTAGCTTCTATTGTGAGTAATTTCTGTACTCTATATTTAATCTTTTCAAACAAAACTTCTGTCTCACCATTTAGTCACACCACTTGCAGGTATATCATCTTTCTCAAGCCTATTACTTGAGATTTCCCAACTTTTTTCAAAGTCTCGCAACACTTGCAATTTCTTGTTCTTAGTACGTAGCTCACCAACCATTTATATATCCTCTACATAAGAAGTCACAAAAGTTTCCAAACATTTCTTATACCGCTAGTTGTTCTTGATACGTAGCTCACTAATTTACTAGTTATTTTTTTTGTGTTAACTTACTAATCACTTGTGTTTTCTCAATACAAAAGCTCCCAAAAGCTTGCTCAAACATTTCTTATAACTTCTTAGAAGATATAAATGAAAATTTTATAGTTTTTTTTATTAAATAATAGATTTATAAGTTAAAATTTCACTTACAACTCAATTGAGACTCAAGAGGAGGAAAAAAAGAATACATAAAAACAAGAATAACATTTTTTTCTTCTAGTTATTAAAACTGAGGCTTCAACAAGAGAACATCATTACGAACAGTATATTAAAAATCTAGTTATCTAAATTATTTGTGTTTTTACGTTGCGTTTGATTTAAGTATGTTATATTTTCATCTAGATTTTAGATATTAATTATTTAATATCTTACAAAAGTAATAATAACTTAAGTATGTGATGCATAATTAAATTAATCCTATAGTTTTCATTCAATTAATGTTTGGTTTTGATTTCTCAAGTGACTAGTTTTATCTTTAACTTTTTAACTTTAATATATATGTCACATTGGTGCTAAGAAATAGGTTTTGGAACTTTTCTCTTGTGTAAGTTTACTGATCTTCACATATTTATATACATCTTTTGTCATAGAGTTCACATTAAGTGAATATCAAATTATTAAGTATAAGTCAAATAAAATATGATAATATATTTTTTTTATAAAGCTATCATAATTTAATTAAATTTGGGGTTTTATGTGAATATTTTTTGAGTAGTTATAATTTTGATCAACTTTGTCACGACATTTCAAAATACCATTATAGGTTGTTGTATGCGTATAGACTCCTTCTTACAATATCACCTCTATGTTACAACATTAAAAATGGTATTAAACTCTATCTCTTACTATTTATTTTATGAGGTTTAAGATCTTTTAATTTTTTTGGGGGTACTTTTTTTTTTTCTTTTAGTCTTTTGCAGGTATTGATAAACTAATCAACACAATAGTTTTCGATTGATTTATTCCATTTAAATTAAATTTGATTGGTGTATAAATTTAACTTATACCATATGCTAAATAATATAATTTATGAGGTTTTAGGTAGAACAAGTGGGTATTTCACTTATACTTCTATAAATTAATGGACGAAAATCTAAGCTATAATTATAAAGAAAATTTATCTTAGAATGCACAAATAGAATAAATATCGTCTTACTTTCAATGCTAAAATTTAGGTTAAGATTTATAATTTTTTAGTGCAAAATATATACATTCATACTCTATAAAATTTGATTATTGAGTATTGATAAACCGATTTAAGAAATGCAGCCATTGCTTAGATGCCGAATGCCAGTACTGGTGTATAAATTAAGGTGAACCGATTTACCATAATAATAAATAGAGCCACTTCTTTCTTGCTTGATAAGGGTCCTTCCATTCACCAGCAAAGACTAAAAGTGCTCTCCGAACCCAACCCGTGGTGGATCCCGGGGGACAAAGTCAAAGCACTTGATGCTTTGCCCCATACTTTGATCAAGCAGCGATGCTGCTCGTGATAGGCTTAGCTTTAAGCTGCTATCGTTCGGTTCGGACAAGTCAAGTCCCTTTCGGTCGGGTGGTCTTCCCTTAGAGGGAGCACGAAATAGTATACATAGTTGCCATGCATTTTCTCTGCAGCGTTTTTTTTTTCTTTTTTATTTTTCTTAGATACATATCATGTATAAAGTTTGGGAGCAGTAAAAGTTTATCATAATTTTCCGTAGATGTTAAAAAAAAATAGGATATAAGCCATTATGATATCTTTATTGGCATGCAATATTTTATTTTCAGTTCATATTATCTAACTTCATAAAATTATACATATCTCATATAAATTATTCTAAATATTAAAAACCATTTTAAAACTTATTGCAATATTTAGTTTTAAAGAATAAAAATTATTCAACTACATTCAAATCTAAAGAACTAACAAAATGATTGACACAATGATTTTTCAAAATAAAATTAGTGTTTACAGGTAAATCTGTAATATTGATTCTGAATTGGGTCCTAATCTCTCTCCTCTACTCATATTTGTATAATTTAACAAAATTCTAATTATAAAATAATTTCAATCTACCTAAAACAATAATACAATAAATTTTATATCATGATACCAAAATATCATATCTTTTTAAAACAATAATACAATAAATTTTATATCATGATACCAAAATATCATATCTTTTTTTTTTTTCTATGTAAAATTTCAATCTACATAAAACATTAATATATCAATACTAAAAATATTTTTGACTATAACAGAGAATTAAATATCTATGAATCTTAAATATTTTTTAAGTACTAACTTAATCCTTAAGTGAACATTCTAATTCCACTCGATAAATTTAAGATGCCAAATTTTGAAAAACAAAAAAGAAAATCACTTTGAAAAATAAGTTTAAATTTTTCAACGAAACCTGAACAAAGTTCATTTTGTTCATAACACAGCCAAAGATATTTAAAAAACAAGCATTAAGACACAATTCTGCAAACTACTAGCCTGTGTTTCTAATGTCAAAATCCTAAAACAGCAAAGACCATGTTTAGAGCACAAAAACATCTAAAGATACTAACAGCCAATTGGAGAGCAGAAAGGTTTCAAAGTTACTTAACTCCTACCACCGACATGAGAAAACGAAGCTTGTCATTGACTTCCACAAGATCAGATGTATCCATGAAAGAGGCAGGAAGCTCCACTCCTGTAAAGATGTAAAGAGCCTTCAGCTCCTCAATAAAACTTGTGCTTCTTGCACCTTTATATCCTACTATTACTCTCATTGCGTCCATCCGCTCCCATATCTTTTCTTCATCGAGCTGAACCTACAACCAAAAACAATTTTTTTTTGTTTACTCACAATTTCTGAATCATAAATGCAATGCATACATTCGGTGACATATTTTTATAATGCCATCAAAGCAACCATTAACTGCTCTTCATGTAGTATTTAGTTAAGTTTTTTACTCGTTTTAAAGCTCCAAAAGTTAAAAATAATAATCTAAAATTATTAAATATGACTCTTAGGATGCATTGTAACTCTTAGTCGTTTTAAAACTCCAAAAGTTAAAAATAATAATATAAAATTATTAAATATGACTCTTACAACACATTGTGACTCTTAGTCGTTTTAAAGCTCCAAAAGAATTTATTGTGACTCTTATAATTCTTATCGTTATTAAAATTTTTAAGCAATTAAGAATTTTTATGGAATTTATTAACCAATTTAAAAATGTCTTTGTACTGCACCATTAATTAGGAATAATGTAAATATGTCTCTTTGTTTGCTTTTTGAACCTATAAATACTCCCTTGTACTCAGCATTTGAAAGCAAACAAAAAAAAATCTCTTCCTATAATTTTCTTTTTTTCCAAAATAGTTTTTTCTTTCTTCAACAAAGTGATATAAGGCTAAATTCCAAAAAGCTGAGAGGAATGTGAAAAGAATTGAAAGATACCCAACAATGTAGTTTCTTTCTTCAAAGTCCCTCGTCTCATAAAGCATTATGAGGGATGGTGTCTATGAATGAAAATGTTGCTTAGCTCTCAAGATATGCGAGAGACCGGAGACAAAGGCTATGAGAAGCCTCAAAATGAAGAAGATTTATCTCCCACTGACAAGGAAGCTTTGTCCAAGTCAAGAAAGAAAGATCAGCAAACCCTCGCTCTTATCCATCAATTTTTGGATGATTCAATATTTGAAAAAGTTACTGATGCCACTACTTCAAAAGAACTTTTGGAGATTCTAAAAAAGTCTCTTCAAGATATGGAAAAAGTGAAGAAGATGAGATTTCAATCGCTAAGGGGTTCATTTGAAAATCTGACGATGAAGGGATCTGAATCAATCTCAAATTATTGTTCAAAAGTGAAAGCGATACGTACATTTAATGAAGAAGATTCTTCGTTCTTTAATTTCTAAGTTTGACTATGTGGTATATGTCATTGAAGAGTCAAAGATCTATACTCAATGATGGTTCTCTGCAAGGGTCATGAAGAAAAAATTCAAAGAAGACAAAGAGCCACTAAGGCAATTTCTCAAATCTAATTCTACTTTAAACAATGACATATGAGAAAAAACTCGATCTAGAGGATGTCGACGAGGAAGAGGAAGTGTTTGTGGCCCTAGTGGAACAGGAAAAGTTAATGGAGATTATTCAAACAATGAGAAGAGAAGCTAACCATCACTAAGAGGACAAGGAAGAGCAAGAGGAAGAGAACAAGGCTACTATCAAAATTAAATGAAAGGAGGCATGTCAAATCTAAAGTTGACCGGTATAGTTGTCATGAACTTGGCCATTTTGCTTGGAAATGTCATAGTGCCACTAATAATTTTGAAGAGAAGTCAAATCTTTTTGACGATAACCAAGAAATTAAAGAGTCGACTTCGTTGCTAACAATTGAGGAAGAAGGTAATGAGGTTTATAGTTTGTAGTACTTGGATAATGGAGCAAACAATCACATGAGTAGATATAAAGACAAATTTGTTAAGCTTAATTAAAAGGTGAAAGCCAATATTTTCTTTGGAGACTCCTTAAAAATGTAGATTGAAGGAAAATGTACCTCATCTCAAATGTAACCAATGGAAGCCACGTTCCTCTTAAGATAGGTCGGAATGATCTAACTAATTGTTTCAATTTTTCTATAATCCTTTAACTTATCATGCAAATCTTACTAGCCTAGTATAAGAGACATGGTTATCGTGGTTGTGGTTGGAATGGTGATTATGTAAAAACCTACACCTAAACAATACTGTCCCAACAATCTTCCAATTCATCACTAGTCCAAAAACTTCTATTGCTTAACTTTTTTATGGAGCTCAGCAATCACAATAAATCCACAAAGTCTAAGGTTGCACCAGTGCAGAATCAACTGACTGAGAGATACTTTGATATTGATGCTTTGAGCCTAAGAACCATTAACTCAACCTTTTAAACCAAATCACAAGTCTCAAAAGCTCAACTAGTAGTGTCTACGCAGAGCTCAACAATAACATTTTTTACAACGTGTATTTGGACTATCAAAGAAAGTAAAAAGAAAAAATGTAATAATAGCCACAGCATAGTTGCCAACACTAGCTTTTTTCACTAATATTCAAGGCCAAGAAGAGATTTTATTGTTATCATTGTTCTCGGGGACATTTTTGATAATCAAGGAATTTTATTCAAAAGAAAATCTTTAAAATTCACCAAAGTTCTTATTGTCTAGAGTTACTAATTAGTAGAATTTTCCTATCTTCTGTTGATTTGATAAACAACTATTTAGTATCTATAAATACGGAGTAATGAAGAGCATAAAGATTCCTGAAAATATTTACTTACAAACTGTTACTACAATATATCTGGATAGGCCATAGAAGATGAAGTAGTTAATTTTTCTATACATATCAGCTCCGTCATCAATTTGTACAACCTTTTTTATAAACTTTTGCATGTTTTGCATTTTTGTTCATCAAGATGCACGTATCAACATCCTAATCAAGTAAAGGTGGCTTCCGTTGAGACACCACATCGAAGGGCTTCATCATGAAATATTTAGGTCACTAAGGGATTAGGAAGAGGCGGATGAAAGTCGTTCGACTCCAGAAATGAAAGAAAAGAGAGAGCAGCTCTGCAAGTGGGTTAGGTTGGATGGAAGTAAGGCGAGACAGAAGTTGAATATTAGGTGGTCAAGGGGGTGTGACGGGGAACACTAAATTATTCCATTATGTGGTATGAGGAAAAGATTGATCAATAATGTAGCTTTTCTTAGTCTACAACCCTAATCCCCAACTAGCGTTGATTGTTTAAAAAGTAGAGTTTTTTTTCAGAAGTCACTTTGACAAGGTGGGTCAAGAAAGGGTTAGATTGATAGAGAGTAGGGTTAAAAGGCTATCACTGGCTAGTCAAGCAAAAGCTTTAGTGGCTTCATGTAAACAAGAGGAGGTTTTTGTGACTCTTTAGGGTTGTAATGGTGACAGTGTTCTAGGGTCTGATGGATTTAATCTGCAATTGGTTAATACTCAAACATAATGTGGAGAAGTTAATGGGATAATTTTTGTAGCTTCAGAAAGCTGTTGAAGTATTTCAATGCATCTCTCTTCAAAATCAGTAAGGATGACAACCTAACATCCAGCGAGGACCTTAGACTAATATCTCTTTTAGGGGCCATGTACAAATTGTTAGCAAGGTTTATGGGCGGGGATTTCAATTGGAAATTGTTAATTTGCTTTTGTGCTTGATTGTGTAGTGCAATCAATTTGACCAAGAGGAGAGGTCAAGTTGGATGGTAATCAAAGAACACTATGAGAAAGGCTGACTCTTTGATAGCAACTTCTTAAATCAATGACACAAAGGATGAACTCTAGTTAAAATGGAGGAATGGCATTTTCCAGGGTATAGCCATTGACCCATTTGGTTTTAGTAATTGACTCTCCCATTTGTCGATTCTCGATGAGGCGAAACCTGTGACTAGGTGACGTACTGCTCCCACCTTTCTTTAATATTGTTGAAGAGGGAATCACATGGATGGTTAAGAGGGAGTTGGCCCTGTTCTCAAGGGTGCATTTGGGTTAAGGAATTTCTAGCTTTAACTTACTCCAGTATGCAGATGATACCTTGGTCTTTTGTAAACCATTAAAGAAACTAGAGACGTGAAGAACTTAGGTGTCTAAAGTTGGCATCAAGTCTGAAGGTTAATTTTGCAAAGAGTAGCTTGATTGACCAGGGAGAGGATGAGAGTGGGGTTGCGGACATGGCTTATGGTACTAAATACACAGTTTCAGTCTTCCATTGACCCATTTGAACAAGCAACTGGGTACTCAATTGAATTCATTATGTACTCGGAAGCCGATCTTAGATAGGCTTATCAAGAAATTCATTTCATGGAAATCGAGGTACCTCCCATTAGGAGTGGCTATGAAAATAAAGAGCATTTCTAGAGGTTTTCTGTGGTCATATTGCAAGCATTGTAGGAAAATTCATCACATTAATTTTACAGTTGTAAGGGGTCTCACGGGTGCAATGAAATAGCTGTTAGGTAGTAAACCTAAACTTGTTAAAGCCAAAGGCTTCACTCCTTACAAATTGTTGATTCTTATTCTCTATGTGACTTTCGTTTAATCAAACAATGCTACTAAGCATTAGTATTTTTTACTTTTAACTAAAATTCAAGACATTTTTGGATTTATCACTATTTTAATATAAAAACAGTATCAAAAACAATTTGTTTGAACTTGGTATGAACTCTTATATTAGAAACAAAATTTTTAGAAAATTGATTGTGACAATCACACATATTTTATAATCGGATTATATTTAAACTAATGGTTGGAAGTATTTTATGACCTTTGGTACCTCGTTATCGACATCTAAGGACCGGACCCATGTTCTGTTATGTATGTTAAAAGAAAAAAATAGTTCAACAAAGGCTGTCTTTTGCTTTAATTTTTGTATCACTGCATTTAAACCGAGCATGAATTTCCAGTGAAACTAATAATTAACATAAATCTTGTTTCTTTTGGCTATATAGGAACAAATAAAGAGTTTGTGTAAAATTCATATAAACTCACACTTAATGAAGAAATCATATCCAAAATGATAAATATCCAAAACTCCTTATAGAATTAGAACAGTAACCTATGAGGCGCACGTGAAATTTGAAAAATGTCTTCAAAATTTCACCAAATTTGGCGAAACAAATTTGGCGAAACTAAGAATTGATTCTTCTATTTCACATGAAATTTTATATGAGCTCAATTTTTGTCGCATATCTTAATATAATTTATATTCTTTGATAATTAAAATAAATGTAGATTTTTACAAATGAATTTCACAAATTCTGAATTTGTTCCAACTATACCCTTTACTCTTATTTTTCATTTTACTCATTGACTATTCGTTGGGAAGAAGAGGTATAGAATTTTGTTCTATTATTTATCATTTATATTTTGAGAAAAAAAAGAAGTCTGTCGTGAGACCACTAAAACTGAAAGAGTAAAACCGGTTACCTGAATCGCCGGTTTTCCTCTTTCTTTTATCTTTGTTTTTCTTTCTCTCTCCCTTGGATCCAGGTTGTATACTTATAGGTTGCCCACCTGTCTGCTGATCCAAAAGGCAACAAGACAAAAAGTTAACTAAATCCAAGTGTAATGTCGGACAGTTAACCGGAATCGTGTACTCCTAACAAGCCACCATAAGTCAAAAGCACTAATGCAGATGGAGGGTTCTGTTATTCATAGTTGTCCAATTATTTCTTGCATCACAACATACTAAAAACAATTGAAACAAAAAAAAAAGAAAAAAGAAAAATTTTAAGCTCTTCTAAATAACATAGCCATATTTGCATAAGAAGATACGGACACAAACACACATATTGGTTTTAATTGGGTGTCAAGTGTCTAACCTCATTGGAAGCTGAGGAAACTCGAGCGTGATTATTTTCATATTCCTCTGCAATGAGAGAAAGTACTCAACAAATAAAATTAACTTTATATACATATATATAAACAGCAATAAGATTGATCACGTCAATCAAGTCTAGTGTTTGTATTTGGGAGTAAATGATAGCTAGTGATAATATCCATAAATTTTATGAAATTTATTTGTAAATCTGCACTTGGTTCCACTACGAGTTGATGTCAAGTTTTAAAAAAAATAATAAAAGTTGATCTTGGATTAGATGAAATCTCTGGCAAAGTTAGAATGATATGTTTCAATTCTATTTTGATAGAATTTGAGATGCTTTTTCTAATTTCGCCTGAAATTTATATGGGATCAATGCTTATCATTTAAAAAAATGCATCATCTCCTGAGTTGCCATGTGTAACTAAAGTACACGAAATTTTTAGATTTGTTCCAAAAGTAGCCTAAGAATTTAATTACCTTGCTCAGAAATTTGTTTGTTGATATTCAAAGGTGCAGATGTATCCTCTGGCTTTTCTTGATACACTGTAGTATCCACTAGTATTAGTTGGACATTAGTGGCATCTTTTGCTTCTCCTGGTTTGCTCTGGGGAACAAATTCGGTTGATGATGGTTCAATCTGATTGTCATCTCTCCTATTTTGATCTTGTACTTTCTGTTCAGCCCCATCTGTTTGAATGGGCACCTGTACAAGTGGTGATAAAAGCAGATGAATCAGAAGTCAATTGTTTCTAGTGCTTAGCAAAGCTAACTGTGAAGGGCTAGTTTCTTAACAGATGCAGGGAGAGCTGTTTTTGAGCTAAGACCTACTAACATAGCATATAAGAAGACGTTGAAACTTGGGACACCAAATCTTCTTCAGTTAAATCATGGGCCGGGCCAAATATTACCAAGTTTTTATGTTTTTTTAAGACTCATTATCCTTAACTGTATTCATTTGGAAGTCAAATCTTAATTGAAAAGGATAAACATGAGATCATGCTCCGTAATGAGATTTTTCAATAATAAGTCATGTTTATCTATTAAAAAAAATGACATAAGGTTTAAGGAGACTTATACGGATATTAACTGAGACTGTCGCTTAAATCCTAGAAAAAATTGGATAGTCAGCCTATTTTATAGTGTGGCTTTTAGATTAGGCACCACAATGCCGTCAACTGGATAGTTAAAGGCGGGTATCTACCATTGCCATTTATATATATTTTTCATATCGTTAGTGTTTCTTTTAAATGTTAAAACACCAAAAAGAATGGTGATTAAGAATAGTCATAGAGGAAGAAATAGAAGAAGAAGAGGAAAAATAGAAATTAAAAGGATCAAAAAAGGGATACCAACATTAACTTTTCAGAAGTTAAAAGAATTAAAAAAAAAAAAAACAACATTTTGTAGATAAAATATCCAAAGCATATCACATCCTAAGTATAAAACTTTTACACACATATCCTAAGTTCATCACGTCCTACTATTACTTTTTTCTCTACAAACCACTAAAATGAATATATTTATATATATATATGTTATTATGTATCATAAAATTTTTAAACTAAATACCAAAAGACTCTTAACATAGTTACTAGATTATTCTTGATATATGACATAGAATCATATTATTCATGTTTTATTCATATTTTAATTATTTTGAAATGACTAAATAGTTACAAAAAATCCCCCAAACTTAATAAATATAAGATTAGAAAATTTTTATTCCTAACCTTTTCTAGTGTGTTCTTAATGCCTACGGATATAAGGCTTTTCTATTGTCAACAATTAGAAGAAAAAGAGAACAATCTCTGCCTTCTTCCCAATAACATAATTATGTTCATATATGCTGGTTTTAATTGGGTTGTCTCTAACCTCAATGCAAGTCAAGGAAACTGGAGTCACATTGAATTCAAGTTCCTCTGCAATAAGAGAAAAATATTCAGCGGATTAGTGAGCACTAAATTCGAGATGTACATATATATAATACAATTAATCACTTTAATCAGATGTACTATAAGTTCGAATTTGAGAGCAAATGGTGAGCAATCAAAAAAAAAAAACTTCAAAAGAATTTAATCATTTACCTCTCTCAGAAATTTGTTGTGTATCAGATGGTGCAGAGGTGTCCTCTGCCTTTTCCTGGTATTGTATAGTTGTAGTAACAAGTTGGACATGAATAGCTTCTCCTGTTTCAGTCTCATCTTGCTCTTCCACTTGTTTTTCTTCAATTCCATCCACCTTCACCCCATCTTCCGGTTGCTTCTCAGACGGATACTCAATCTCAACCCCAACCTCATCTTCTTCATCATTTTCCTTAACCAAACCTAAATTACCATCCTCGTCCTCAACCTCATAAGGTAGGAGAAACGAACTAAGAAGAGGAGGAGTGGCGTCGGGAAGCAACTTACTCATGAGCTTATGAGTACAAACGTAGCTAGCCAAGAACACTCCACAAGGCACCGACAGAAGTGCTCCCATGGCAGAAATCACCGCAAGCGGCGGAACAACCAGCGGCGCGGATGATACTACGAAAGTCGCCATCAACAACTTTCTTCCCACTCCAACTACTCCGTCCTTCAACGCAGAACTCATCTTCTCATCCTCCTGAACCTCCACAGAAATCATGAGAAAGAAGAGAGAGTTTTTGGAGGGAAAGAGGGAGAGTAGCTTGTTGGACAAGTTGATACACGGGATATAAGTCTGCAACTGAAAGCGACACGTGTTCGCATACGGTTGCAACAGTTTTTATTTTACAAACTGCATGTTGATCCACGTGGTTCCGCATTTCAATGTACGCTCTGTGCCACCGCCCTCCTGTTTTTCTTCTTTGCGTTTGGCCCCTAAAGTTTACTTTGTTTACATATTACTCCCTTCTTTCAAGATAAATTCGCAAAATACCGTCCTATGGCTGATTACATGTAGCAAGTTGCCGGTCAATTATTGTTATTGTGTTCGAATTTAATTAAATAAAAAATAGAGGTTATACAAATGGTTCGAATCCTAATATATTTTATATATTAAAATAAGTTACGGAGATGATTTAATTATTATTTTGTTAAATTTAAAGTGAATGAAAAACAATGATTATTGAATTAACAAAATTAAGAAAAAAACAATTTAACAAATAAAGAAAATAAATAAAATAAAATTCAACAATTACTTATTTTTAAAAAAATTCAAACCAAATTATATGAATAATTTAAACTTAAACATTTGAGAGTTAGTGGATAGATTTAAAATTTGTTAAATTAGTTATTTTTAAAATTGAAACATTGTAAATAATGTCAAAACACCTTAGTTTGGTAACTTTATGTTAATATATTCCTAAGTTTTTATAGATTTTTTAATTTCAATTTATGATTATGATATATAATTTGATAAGAATATTAAATATTTTAATTGTAAAGATTATGATATATCAATTTAACATCAGAAAAGTATTTGATTATCTTTATATAAAAATTTAAATTATAAATTACGAATAACTTAAGTTTGGACTCTTAAATATTAATGTTCGAGTTCAAAAATTATCGTTGGTGATTTTTGGACCTAATACATTATGTTTAATGTTTTTATTCCATCACCCTCAAAACCTGCTAAAGAACTTAAAAACTACTTGGAGAAAAAAAAGTAATACTATTCTTATTTTAATTATTTATTTCTATACACATGTGATATCTATAATTCTAAAAAAAAAAATTATCATTTAACTTTGATTGTTAGTGACAATCTGTAAATAATAAAATGAACTATCTAATGGGTAAAAAGATATAGGAGTTAGTTGATCTTTTCCGAAGTAGTAAAGCAATGGATACTAGCGGTTAATAAAGAAAAAACTAAAAGTAGATTACATTTGTTTGCACTATGAAGCAATAGTAACTTGTACTGAGTACTAATTAAATTTTATTTATATGCATTACGAAGAAAAAACATAAACTAGATAACATTTCTATATAATATAATATTCATTAGTACATATATATCTAACGCATTACATTTAGTACTTTTAAAGCCATAATTACATTTGCAATGTGTAAAATAAACCAATTTATTTCACAACCTAGAGAGCCTTATCTAAAGGTTGTGCATCATCTTTTTGTTACATCAACTCTAAATCATCGGATGGTCTTTTCTTTTCAACTATTTCTTCCCTCAAACTCCAAACAGTCTCAAATACATATTGTGTTACTTGCATATATTTTAAAATTTATTACTTATCTTTGTATTTTTCTTAGCGATTCATTTGATTCCTTAGAATGCTAAAAAGCAAACAATATTTCTTGTTCATTCATTGAAACATAATACATAGTGTAACCTACTACCATGAGTGAATTTATTTAGATGAAGTAGTAATATTGTCTCTTCTTCTCAGTTGTTTCTCCCCTCTAACTCCAAACGTTTTCATATGTAAACTTAGTTATCTACATATATTTTCAAAAATCTGTAATTGGTTGTTAATTTTTCTTAATAGTTCACTAATCTGTTAAGAAGTTAAAAAGCATATAACTATTTTTTCGTTCATCAACTTAAGCAGAATACTAAGCCTTAGTTGCTAAGATGAGTGAACTTATTTGGATCAAGCAATTGCTTTCTAATTTTGGCATCCAATCTTTCGATCAAGTTTTTCTTTTTTTGCAATCATCAGGTAGCGATGTACATTGTTCTCAATCTAATTTCCATGAAAGCATTAAATATATTGAAATTGATTATTATTTTGTTCAGTATCAATTATCAGGTTAAATAATTAAGTTATTCTTCTATCTGATCACAACATCAATTAGAATATGTTTACCGAGCTTATATCTCATATGTTTTTTTTTCTTTGCATATTGAGATAAATATTCACAATAATCATAGTTTCATCTCGAATGAGAGTATTAAAATTTAAGGTAGTTATTATTTTGATACCTAAGTTAACGAACTTTTTCTTCTTTACTGAATATATATTTTCTGAAAATGTGCTTAGAGAATTACTAATAACACTTAGTTTTTACTCCAAATATATTTGTAATAGTAAGTATACATAGATGTTGAGACTAATAAAGACAAAAAAGAAATTTTAAGAAATAAAATTATTAAAGAGCGGGTAGCCAATAAGCCAAAAGTTGAGAGTCAAGAGTTCCAGCAGCACACTCACCTAGGTGAGAGGGAGGAAGTTGATTCCAAGGATAGCCCAAAATGAACTTTATCATATTGTAATGTTCATAATATCGATACTTGAATTAAATTTATTTTTATTCATTGGATAACTAAAAACGTTGACACTCATTAGCATGAACTTATGTTACATTTGGTTCTCTTTAACCTATATAATGTGAAAAAAAAGAAAAAAAAATATTGTAAGCAGAACTGATTAGCTTGATCATTTTTTGCATATAAACATGTAATCAAACATGGTAACAGTCTCTCAAATATGTACTTACAGGAAGTAATCGCATCACAATACAAGATTATTAAATCCCAATAAATATGTTCTTGAAAAAACTGTAAAGATTCAGTACAATTAAAAGACAAGAAGCCCCAAGAGCAGCAATCATATTTTCCTCCTAATATAATGTAAGGCCTATCTTACATCATTCAGCTGCAGGCTTGGAACGAATTTTGTCATACAACCGATACATCATTGTCGACTTACACATTTGAGGTTCCCTTTCCAGTACAGCAATTATATCCTTGACATCAACTGTACGAGCCACACTGGTTTTAGGCGTGCTGGGTTGGTTTCTGCTGAATTTTCTAACAGCCCCTACAAAAATATACTGATGATTTTTAAAAATAATAATAATAATAATAACAAATTTTTTTAAGGAAAAAAAGAGGAAGAAAGCTGTGCTGAGCTAACTACATTTCAATTCAGAAATCGTATCAGTAAAGTTAAGCATCAATATTTCAGATGAGATGTTTATAATGCTTTCCCATTTGTCTTTCTTCTTCAGTCCAGAGGCAAAACTACAACCTAAGCGCTTTGTCTGAAGCAGGATGTGTTTCAGAAGTAGGGGTGCTATCTTTGGTATAACACTACCTCACATGGCAATTACAGACTAAATTATACATGGATCTTTCAATTTTGGGCATAATTGCAATTGGGTTTATGAAGTTTTTGAAGTATGTAATTCAGGCCTACCCCAGTTTAGTTTAGATATTATTCAAAAATATCAATTTGATACTAAGTTGTGAGATCTCTACTTCTTGTTGCTGTTAATTTTAAGTTTCTGCTCAATCTCTCCTTCTACATCCATTGATATCAAAGCTTAACTTCCATGGGCAGCAGCCAAATGGAACATCAAGAAAAAAATCCAGAAAACAGTATTACACAAGTCTACTGCAACACTGTTCCGCCTGATCTAGGAGTTCGACCACCATGGTCAGTGCATGACATCACCCTCAGTGCCACCAGTAAATCCTAGCAAATCAACTTGGTCATTAGCCAGAAAATCCACCAGTCATTGTACGGCTCACAGCAGAACCACACCAGTATTGCCAAACTGGAAAAGAATATTCCCAATCACATCACCAGTCACCAGGTCCCTATTTGGAAGCTTCACCTGTCTGAGAAACCTCTCATTTAAAAACCAGTATTTTTCAATAACTGGAAGCCAGCATGTGAATCACAGGCATGCTGGTCATAAGTGATCTTTATTCCACAGTCTCTTCTTAACTGGTTCAAACCAGCTTGACTGACCTGGTTCTCTACACAGCTTCAGCCAAATAGAGGTTATTACCTAAGATTTTCCAACGCATTTTTTCCAGAGTTTGATGTTTGTTTTATCATATTTGCATTCTATATTCACCTTGGCCCGGACTTACCATCTAATTGTGCCATTTAGTAAAGGGCTACAACATTGGCTACTGGACATTGACCATCTTCTAACAGACCCTCTTTATCTGATGAATGAACTGTCTACTTGATAAAGTTAAATATTGTCTATTAGAAGTTTATGAAAAACCATTCTAGTCAGTATACATGTACTATTCCCACTGCTAAAACTACTGGTTGCTTGTCAACTTCTCAAGCACTCAAATGGTTGTGTGAACCTGAAGTTGCTTATTCAATTTTTAGCGTAAGTAAAATAATTGGACCAGATATTCTTTATAAGAAGTACAAATACAAACGGTCCTTGAGTTGATTGTTTCTAAAGTTTAAATTTTAGCTAATAGACAAGGCAATAACATAGTAAGAGAACTTATGTTAGGAACATAAGTAGAAAAATAATACCTTTTAGTAAGGTGTATTAAAGAGGGAAGAAGAAACTATATAATTAAGATAGCTGTATATGTGGGTAATGTGTGTTGTTTTGGGCTTAGATAGGTATATGTGCTGCATCATGAATTTTGTAGGTTTACTTGTTGATTTTTTATGAAGTATAGCGAGTATAAATGGATAGTTAATGCTGTTATGGAGAATAACTTCCAAAATAACTGTTTCTCTTTACTTTATGTGCTGTATCGGTGAGTAGCAGAGTGTGTAATAGAAGAAGAAAAGGGTAAGGATAGGATAAGGAAGATGGGCTGTTATGAGCAGTTATGAGAATAACTTGTAGCATAACTGCTTCTCTTTGCATTAAAAGACTAAGCTGTCTTTGTTGACAGATTATGGAGGAATAATTAATTTACAAGTTTTGCGTGCTTCTTTTTATTCAAGAGATGGTTGGATTCTCTGTTAAGGAGCCCATACTATTAACAAAATGTTGCACGGCTTATAATACATCATGTGATGTTGATTCATGATTGTAAAGTATTGGTTGTAAAAGTATTCAAGCACTTTTGAAGGTTAAGTCTGTCTCAATAAAATGATATTTCTTGTACAAAGAAATAATTATGATCCTTCTTTCACAATAAAAGTGATTACATCTTCCTAGAGTTGCTTTTCCTAGACCCTCACAGTTCTAGAAGTTCTAAAAAAAGCTTTGCTAAGTTAGTCAAGAGAATTCTTGGAAGTTATGCTATTAAACTTAAACCACCTTTGATGCATCCAATAAGATATACCTGATGATTCCCTTAAATAATAACTTTGGAATGGGCAGCAAGCAGAGTCTAATAACAAATTGTTTGGGCTTGATTAGGTCAAAATTCAAACTTTCTGAATTCTAGTCTTACTAGTAAAGGGTTGAGAAAAGTTGTTAAACATCTTTACCCGGGTGCTTTATTTGTGGAATTATGGACGATATAACTAGAAACAAGTAGGGGATCATTGAGGATTGAACTCTCCTGATTGAAGGTCTATGGGAGAAGATAACATTCTTGGCCGCCTTATGGCAATGGCACGTGAAATTTTTTTTAACATTTCTAATGTATTTTTGTTTGGAAGTTCCTCTCCATGCAGACCATAGGAGAGTATCTTTTTTCCATAATCGTGCATTTCTTTTCACTCTCAATAATATTTCTTTTTGCATAAAACCCAAAAGAAAACTCTACTCAAACTCAATCAATATCTAGCTCGAACTAGATTCGAGCAGGAAAAGATAAAAACAAAACAAAGCAAAATATGCTCAACTAAACAAGCATAACTCAAGCCTAAAACTGTTTGAATAACAGCTAGCAAATGAAGATAGTTTATCCTCCCAATGTTTATCCTGAACATGTTCATCATATATTACTAAATTAAATTTACTTATTAATTATAATAAATAGCATATCTTTGAATATATTAATTTATATTAATTATCTTAAATAATTATGTACTTATATATCCTAAATATTAGACATTTTAATTACAATATAGAAGAACTCGTGGTCGAGTTAACTTGCTTGGATGGATTGTTAGCTTATTTTTTGCTTGCCATCTATAAACTTGGATGGGTCGGCCTGCTTGTTTGTTTTGCTTGCCCTCTCCTTGTTTGGATGTCTTCCGATCAAGAAAGCAAATGACTAGTAGGGTATGAGGAACTACAGGAAAAGGTTTATCGTTTTAGTAGATCTATGGAGATTGAGTTTGGTTGAACTAATCCCATGCGTTATCATATTAGGAACTTTTTATCCTAATATCAAATTGATTGAGAATCATACTATTGAAATTTCAAAGCACAGTGCTTAATCTGCTTTGGTTTTAGTAGATCCATGAGATTCTAATGCAAATCATCAATAAAGAAAACAAATTATTGTGGCCCAGATACATTTGAATATTGAGGGTCTCTAGATATTAATATGGATCAAGTAAAGTGAGACTGGCCTTCTTAGATTACTGATTGGAAAGGAAATACATTTGTATTTTATGAATTCACACTATAATAAAAATTATTCACATTCAATCATTCAAACAAAAATTGAAAACATTAGTTTTTACCAAAAGATGGGTGTCCAAGTCCAAAATGATGAAACCAGATAATACTTTTATTGGATGACGGGAAAAATAACATAGATAATTGTTGATTTGGAAAAAAATAATAACTTTATTTCTCACGCTTAAATTGTTACATTTACAATATTTATAAAATTTTTATTTTACAAATAGAAAAATTCTTAATCTACTAGATTTCTAATTATATGAGATTATTATTCTCATAAAATTATAATTACATAATATTGACTAATTAAATAATAAATTAAAATAATTAAATAATAAAATATGTTACTCAACACCTCCCCTCAAGTTGGTGCAAAGATTTCACGCATGCCCAACTTGCAGACCAAGTTGCAAACTGGAACCAAATCTTTAAGGCAGCAGTTCGGCTTGGTTCGACTCAAAAAAGGGATTGGGTTCAGCTCAAAACCGGGTCGTCTTTGGCTCAAAAAACAGCTCGAATTCGGCTCAAAAAACGACTCGACTGAAAATGGCTTGACTCAGACAGTAGCTCAATTGGCTCAGACTAGACTCCACGCGGCTCAATCGGCTCAGGCAAATTTGCATGAAGTGGAGATCGCAGCCAAAAAAGCTTCTTGTCTACGTGGATCTGCGGCGGAAGAAGAAGGTTGGTGACGTGAACGGACCCAATTTGCAAAGTGAAACAAATCATGGCAGGGAAAAATCATATATGCGCATGACACGGCGTGGCCAAAGGCTCTGTGCAATCGGAGTGAGGCAGATCGAGGTGTTCGCGCAGCTCTTCGCACGGCAGAAGAGAAACTGGATCGCGCACCTCTTCACGCAGCTCTGCGCGCAGCGAAAGAAGAAGCTAGGTCGATCGACTCTTCACGCGTATCTGCACGCAGGGAAGAAAGAACCCAAGGTGGTCACGCGACTCTGTGCGCGGCTGAAGAAGGAAACCTTGGTGGTCGTGCGGCTCTGCCCGTGGCAGAAGAAGAAGGAACCCACAGCTTTGATTTCTCTTTTCCTCTTATTTGACTTTTCTTCACAAATTTTGCTCTCTCCCTTTGATCTAGCTCTTTTTTTTTAATTATTTTTAAGATTAAAAAAAATCCTGAAATTAAAACTCCAAAATAAGTGGTGAATAGGGTATCTCTGAAAAAATAGGTACCAACCCAACCTATTGTGTTATTTTAGGGTTTAAAGAAAATCCTGAAATTAAAATCGTAAAAATAGCTTTATTTAGCTCTGATACCATGTTGATTTTGAAGAAAAAATAATAATTTTATTTCTCACCCTTAAATTATTACATTTAGGATATTTATAGAATTCTTATTGTACTGATAGAGAAATTTTTATTCAACTAAATTTCTAATTATATGAAATTATTAATTCTCATAAAATCTTAATTATATAATACCAACTAGTTAAATAATAAACTAACATAATTAAATAATAAAATATGCTACTCAACAATAATTCATCTTGAATAAATTCAATTTGTTAAATTCTTCAAGATAATAGAGCTTATTTTATTCCTTAGCAAGTCCAATCCTCTTTATAGTATAGGGGTTGGACTAATATGAATAACTTCTAGATCAACTATGATAACAGAGAACCATCTCTAATAACTACCTTTTGATTGCTTGAGCATAGAGGATAAATGTAAAACTTAGTGAAGAATTGATCATATCAAATGCGGCTTCTGAGTTAACAATTCACAGATTCCTAATAGTTTCATCTGAGATAACTAACCCTTGATACATAGAAAATTTTACTTGAGTGTGCAAAAGAACATGACCACAAGGCTTCTTCAATGATACCAAAAGCTCACTTATTTTCTTGATCTCCTTTTATTGAACTAATCTGGCCTCGGGACTTTTCTTAATTCAGCCAATTCATAATCAGGTTGACTTGACCTTGATATTTCTGTTCTCCTCCTTAGTGGCCCCACTCTTTGCTTTGTGGGTTATCATTTATTTCCTAACACTTCTCTTTACTATACCTTTGTTTCTCGGAAGGGGAACGCTAGAGAGAATCCTTGATGTCCCTTACTGAGGATCTTGACAAATGTTCTCACATTTTTCTATATTGACAGCCTTTCTATTTTCATCACCATTGCTTAACCTTCTAAGATCAAGCATCACACGCCTTGCAACTCTCCTGACCTCGAATCAAACAATCTCAATATGGTAGCTCTTCATTGTTAAGAATCTAAACTTTAATCAGTATAGAGACTTATAAGAAATCATAAACTCGATCTTTTTTCAGTAAAATTCTTCAAAATTGCAATATCTTCTTTGCCCCTACTTCTGATAAATTGATAATAGTCAAGTTCTTGGTTTTAGAAGCTTTGAAATAAATTTGTGCACCCCGTAACAGGTTCATTGCTTTTCTTTTCGTGCTGGTTTTGACTTTTATCTCCTATACATGAATGTATCTCAAGATTTGACATCTTCCAAACAGCATCCCTAATCTCCTTAGCCATGGATTAAATTGCTGATCTCAGGATCCATTTTGTTTTATAACCATGGCATGATCATTGCATATGCTTCATCATCCCATACATCAAATCTTGGATCTCCATTCTCCACCCCCTTCCCTATGAGATGATTAAGTTTTCCTTTCCTTTTCAAGTACATTTTAATAAATTTGGACTTAAGGTAATTTTCCCATTCTATATGTTTTCTGAATATTTTGAAGCTCTCGTAAGTGTTGATTGATGAGAACTTATGCAGTCTAACCAGTCATATTGAAAAATAACATCATCTTTGCCGTTTCTAACATATTTCGCATAATTGAAAATCGGGTTTCCTCCTGCAAAGTTCCGGCAGGAGAGAGGTCTGGCAAGGATCCTACGGATTTCCACTACGAACAGTGAATTTGAATACGGTCAGGAAGCCAGCAGTCCCATATCAGCAGGATTCTCTAATCAGGATCCCATATTAGTAGAGATCTCTAATCATATCAATCCTATCAATGGGTTTCTATAATTGGCATACCATATTTTTAAGATTAATTTCCTAATATTGAGATAAAATATTGAGAGATTTCCAACATTCCCAAATACCAGTCCTAATTTCCACTTGTAGATGCCACTAATCAAACTTATCAGTCCAAAATCCTTCAACTCCATAACCTCCTCATTCCAAACCTTCAACCTACCCTTTTGTAAAGTAGCTTTTTCATGACTTAAAACCCTCCACCACACTGGGTTACACTCCAATCACCAATATCTGATGTTCACAATAAAAAAAAAAAAGTCAACCTCTTCTCAAAACAAAAATGAGCAAAACCCAAACTTGATTGGTCAGACTCTAAAAGAACAGAAAAGTGATAAGAAGCCGATGCAAAACCTCTTGTACCAAATCAGAGCAACAATCTTTCCTAGCTACTGGAAAGTAAAAATGACTTCATACAAGAGGATAAAAACATACCTCTACTCACCAAGTGTGCTTTCAAGTAAGGGAGATTCCTAAGCTAAAAATCTATATATTTTCTGTTATTTTATTTTCTATGCGCGCTCAAGTTTTCTATTTTTATTATGTGTGGTGCCTACCAGTACACTAACTTGATTGAGATTCAAAATATTGTGATTCTTATTCAACATTGTTAAGATATCAATTTGAGCTCCTATTAATCTTTCATAAGTTTGCATTCAAGTGCTTTTTGTCCTACAATGGACCAATATAGTCTATTTTACCTGTATACAATTTATTTATGTTTTTATTTCTAAATTATAAAATTAATTTTTAATTAGTAAGTAGTTCCTTTATAGTAACTAATGAAGCTAATTAGTAAAAATTGAGATTGTTTAGAATAACTTGATAGCTTTGGTGCTTAGAAGTCCATATGGTTTTTAGCTCTAACGAAATTCATAGTGCTTTACCCGGTAAATGTATTTGAACTGATTTTTTTTTTCTAGATTTTAACTCTAATAAGTTATCAAGTGTTAGGTAAAATTAGAATTTTAGGATATAAATTCAGTAAAAAGGACATGGAAGTTGCTCTTTGATTAAAACTTAAATGTATTTTTTACAAATTAGGTTCTCTTTTAGATAATAATACCTAAAAATAGTTTCAGACGAAAGTAATGTTTTTCTTATTAAATTTATTTGAGATGTTAATCTAATTTTTCATATAACTAGTAGTTACAAATTTACCATAACTCCTTACCCAAAAAAGGCAGATCTAGCAAAAAACACTAGTCAAAGAAGATTCTAATCTTTCACTAGAAACTCTCCCAAAAGAATTAGTCTTGTGAACTATTTTTTGGCTAAAAGCTCTAAAACTTTCAGCACTTTCAAGAACTATTAAAACATTTTATAATTTTCTTCCCAAAATGTGCTTAGAGCACCTTTGACCAACAAAAAAAGTCATTCTGAACACCCTTGATATATTAAGTTTAACATAGCCTATCAAATAATCTATTTCAATCCATATATCAAATTGTTAAAAATTTGTTAAGAAGCTAATTTATCAAATACTACTCTTTTTAATCCATTATTGTCCTCAACTTGGTCAAAAGTACGTTACCGTACAATTTATATAGAGTTTCAAAATTGAGTAGGTTTCTGTAATCTGGGTCCAAAATAAAGTGAGAATTTGTAATTTTCCCTAAAACTAATAAACAAATTGACATAAGAGTAAGTTACCAGATGCAGAAACAGAAGTTACATGGCCACTTTCCTCTGCTTCTTGGTTGTCCCTCGTGTTTCTTCCAGATACCAATAGAGGCTTATGGGTGACATCTTTACCTGCCAAAGAACCAGATAAAGTATCAAGCCCTCCCTCACGCTTCTGGCGAGCTTGCTCAGCCATAAGTTGCCACTTTGAAAACATGTCATCTCCCCCAGCAGCAGCACGTGCAGCAACATTTGCAGCTGTAGCCCTCATTTTATCATCCTCCTCCTTGTTTGCCTGCAGACTGAATAAAGGTAAAAAGGATTCTCCCACATATGGATATATACCACCTCTATATCAAGAATATTCAAATACCACCTCAATACCTTTGCCAATTTTACACGACCTTCGTCTTTCTCCTTATCACCATCAACACCACTGTCAACCTCAGGCTGCATCAAGCAATTTTGCTTTTGGTAAAGCATCAATTCAGATATTACATGACAAAATAAATACATATGGCAGTCACATCTACAGGTGCAATAAACTTATGGAAGTGTGTATTGTCTGTATGCATTGCAGGTGTATTTATAATGGATAGCCCTAGGCCTAAACAGAAAATATGTTAAGCACCCACTTGATTGAGTTTCTGCAGTTTTTCTGCTTCAGCCTGCTTTCTTTCCCACTCTTCCTTAGCTTTTTGGTTAATCATCATAATTTGTTGCTGAACATCTGAGGTTATAAAAGTTCGATGTCTAGCCTTCTCAGCATCAACCCTCTACAGAGACTTTTTGAAATGAGAAAGATAATGATACAGACAATCTAGTTAGACAGTATAAACAACAGAAAGGCTACCTGTTTTGACGTTCTGATTATGTTACATATTAGTCCACGGATCCTTTCCTCCACACACTAAGGATTAAGTTACATGAGAAGATATATAAACAAATCATAATAACAGCTACAAAGTAGTTTGCACCTCACCAAAGATAAGCATCGCTCCACATCATTGTTTATATTCTTCAAACCACATTTGACCACTATAAGACAAAAAAAAAACAGATAAAAAGAGTCTGACGGATGCTATTTTTCCCTATAAAAGAGGCACTTCTGTATCCAAGGGCATATAAAGTACTAACAGATCTCAGCCAATTTCTTCTGCAGTGGAGATTTCTGCAAAAGCAATCTTTCTTCTTCCTCTTGCACAACCCTTCGAGATGCTTCTGAAATTCGACTGTCCTCCTTGGGCCCAGAGAATAGTTGTTCTTCCTCTTCCTGTTCAAAACAGATGGTCAGAAGGTATTAACATCACATTTAAAGAATTAGGACAGCTTGTCACCAAATACCCCACCCTAAGATTGACTCCACTGACAGCAGTGACATCATTGAGTTGTTCAATGCTTTGGTCTGAAAAGGGCCCGGAAGCTTTCTGCTTCTTACTGTAGAAAATTTCATTAATTACATGTAAAATGAAAAAACACAACATTAAATCAGAGACAAATGAAACATCTCTTAATTAACAATCAATATCATTCTCTTTCTCCCCACACCAAGATTTTGTTACCTTGATGCTGGTGGTGATGAACCAAGTTCTTCCAGTGGTTTCTTCTGACCAATAGAAGGCTTTTTTGCAGGAATTCTTGCATTAATTGCAGCCGGAGAGGTCACAGATGGAATCCTAGAGCTCAACTAGTAAACGTAGAAGCAACAAGTAAATCCTTATCAATAAGACTATACAATTTAATCTGTGCAAAAAATCAACAGCCAAGAGGTCCTTCAGAAATCAAAGGGAATAACAGTAAAAATAAAAGGAACAACAAACAACATAGTGCCCATTTTCTCACAAGCAGATAAACATGAAGAAACATGTCAAATGATCTCCCCCCAACATAACAACATAACAGCAAAATCAGGTAGCATAATAAATTATTTTGCAATTTACCGTGACACTAGAATCTAGCTGTGTTGTCGTGGAAGGAGAAATAGAACTTGAAGGCATCATACTGGTAGATGTCGAGAAACCCATTCTCGAAGACTGGTTCTCTGAGATATCATCCTTTAAAGACCTAGGAATTGCATTCCCTTGTCCAGTTTTAGCAGAAGGATCAGCACCCTGATCAACTGATTCTTGCTTAATATATGTCAGTGATGACAAAGGGCCAGAACTCTGCTCCTTGCTTGCTGATGCCTGCCAAGGCACTGAATTATGTTGCAGTGATAAATTATTAGATATATGAGAAAGAGGACCACCCTGCACTCTACTAGGATCATTTGTGTGGTTTTGGCTCTCAAACTTAGGCACATTCATCATGTTCGCATGTTGACCAGCCCCTCCAAATGGAGATGATCCCACACTTTGATTATGTGTAGTTTGTCTCATTTGGGAATCTTGAGGTTGTGTTTTCAAGGATGAAGCTGAAGTATTGACATTTGTCCCAGAATATGGGTTATAACTACCACTGGCATTCCCAGTCCCATACATGGGAAATGAAGCCTGTGGAAACTGCATATGTTGTTGTACTTGCTTGCTAAGTCCTTTTACAGGAGTTGAAGAGTGTTCTCTCTCTTGAATCACATTGCTCGGATTGGAGGAAGACATTGGTCCTGCTAGAACTCCATGCTGATTTCTGTTATGTTCCACCTCCCAAGATTTTTTAGCACTGCTTTCTATTGTTGGATAGCCTGATTCAATCTTCATTTTGACCGTTGAAGGGGGAGTAAGAGATGGATCTACCGGACTGTTGGAGGTTTTCTTATGGACCTGTACAGATGATTGGGAATCAGCAAAAGTTGTTGCAGTGGCACTAACTGGTGCCAGCCTTGGCTGGTTCTGCCGTGCTGAAGCTTGGGACTGCATCTGAAACTGATTTGAATTCATCTGAAAGTACTCAAGAAGACAGCTGAAAATTAATATCACTAACTGAAAGATGAGTTTTCATCAATGACATGATCCATAGTGCATTACCTGTAACCGCAATTTGTTAATTGCCAACTTGAGCATCTGGTCTCCTACAATACCCCTCATATGTCGGATAAATCCATCCTTTGCAATTTCATTTTTCTAACAACAGGAGCATTAGAAAAATCAGAATGACATGTGATAACCTAGTCCATTATATATTAAAAATAAAAAAGAATACACCCTATATACTCTAAGTCACAGACCCGACCTGCAGTTTAGCATATAGAGTATGTAGCTGCATTGCTCTGTCTTTATCAAGTTGTGGGATTAAGGCAGGCAGCAAAACTGCAAATGGTATTTGTTTATTACTACGATTTAACGAGCTATTAGACTGCTCTGTGCTAGAGGCTTGTTGATTGCTCATCTTCTGTAATTTCAAGTATTGAGATTCACTATCTTGATTATGCATTATTTCCAGCTCATGTGTGACCGTAGAATTTTGTTCAGAAATATGCATCCCAATCGCTTGTGGAATCTGAGGAGAAACTTGAACTTCCTGCCCTTGTTGATAACTATCATGGGATTGGTTCTGTTGTAACGAGATGCAATTTGGTTTCTGTGAATCATTCTGTTGCTGCTGGTTCTGAGAATGAAATCTAGTTTGCTGCTGCAGGTGCAATTGAATGTTTCCTGAACTATGTTGATTTTGGGAGCTGGTATTTTCATTACGGTGAGCAGTTTGCCACCGTGCAAATGACTGACCGGAACTCTGATTGCTTCCATCAGGAAAATTTGCTGCAGTTAAGGAAAATAAGAAAAAGTTCAAGAAAGTTCAAGAAGCTTCCCAGCAAGCCATATAGACAACAAATGCAATGCTCACGAAGGCAAATGATATCCAATCCAAAAAATTTGAGTTAACATCTATTAAGTGCTTTATTTCCTAATCTATTATATAGAAACGAAATAGTCCAACATTGGTTAGTCAAGATATTTAATGAGTTTCTAGACAGTACAAATAAACATAAAGCAGACATAACTTATTGACAACAGAAAAAAAAGTATATTAGAAAAAGAATGAGGAGATATAGCCCATGGGAGGATAAGTTATCTTCTAGAGAGACAAAACAAGAAAAAAACACATACAAGAGAACAAAAGCAAAGCCAAAGAACAGCATATATAGGAAACCAAAAAACCATGTGCTTAACCTGAAGAGAAATCAAGCATCCTATCCTGTCCCACAAATCCATAAAACCATGTGTTTAGCCTAAAGAGAAGTCAAGCACACAATCCTTTCCCACAAAATTCATAACAAAATAGAAATGCTGATCAAAGATTCTAGTACTTCCCTCCCACCAAAGGACCCATAGAAACAAACCTCCCCCCTCAAAACTCCAAAGAAGCATGGAATGCTCATTACTCATTAAGATAGGGAGAAAAGAAATAATTACAAAATGGAGAATAAGACATCATCCCTAGAAAGAAACAAAAATCAATGTAAAGGAAGTACATGAGAGAACTCAAATAGCAGACCTGCTCTCTAGAAATGATGGCATCCCAATTGCCATGGATCTCCAAAATAGTATAATCATGGAAATAACCGTGAGCTTTAGCCCAAAGAGATGCCAAAAATGAAACCCTCTCACGTAGCTCATACAAAGACACCGACTGATCATTGAAATCCGTTTATTCCTAGTCAACCAAATACACCATAGTCCAGCAAAAATAGCATCTTGCCAAAGAGGTTTAGCCTTATTTCTCACCGCAACACCCTCTAGATTTGAATGGACAAAACTATCAACAGTAAGGGTAAGTACCCAACTAAGGCCAAATTTCCTCATAATATAACTCCACATTCTCCAGGCCAAAGAGTAGAAAGCGAATAACTAGGAATGGATCTTACTGTCTCTGAAGCACATCAGACGTGTAGGATAAGGCACGATAGGGGCAATGAATTTGAAGCAAATTATAGGTATTGAGCCTCTAGTTGATAACAATCTAAGAGAATACCTTCACCTTTAAAGGAACCCTAGCTTTCCAAAATGCCTTGGCCATCCGAGAGTTTGTGGTACTAGGATTATTGATGAGATAAAGAGTAAAAAAACTTGCATGTATAGGCCAAAAGAGTCTAACAGTCCATATATGGGAATCAGGTTACAAGTTCATGTGAATGGGTTCAAGCATATTCAATAATATGGACAAGTCAATGGTCTTCCTATCAAAAGGTTCCAATTAAAATAGAAGTTCCAAGATAGGTTATCCCTAGTGTAAACAGTGAACCTAGAAATATAGGTGTGATGTCTAGTAGATAACCGATATAATCTTGGGAATTGAGAGGTAAATGGTTGATGGTCCAACTAGTTATCTTCCCAAAAGAGCATTCTGGAGCCATTTCCCACTTCTATTGAGGTGAGTGGCCCATACACAGGATATATATGAGAAACGACCTTTTAGGGACTTCAATGAATAGTAGAAGTTTTTGCAAGGGCATTCCAACCATCCCTGTCACTTCCATGAATGTTGCTTATCATCTTGTGCTATAGAGAATTTAGCTAGTAAAGAAAGACTCTTCGATCTAAGATTCCTAATACCTAGACCTTCAAAATATTGTGATTCATAACGCACCTCCCACCTAGATAAGTGGTCTCTACACTCATTTTCACCTCCAGGCCAAAGGAATCTCCTCATTCTCGCCTCAATCCTCTATGATATCTCAACAAGAATCCTAAAAAGTGAGAGATAATAAAGTGGCATGCTAGACGGACACACATTTCATCAAGGTTATCTTTTCCCCTAAAGAGAACGGACCTCCCTTCCAACTCTCAAGATGCGTAGTAATTATTCCTTCTATCCTTTCCCAAAAGGTCTTACTCCTTGGCTTCCCTCCTAAGGGAGCTCCTAAGTGTACAATAGGCCAAGATAGCCTCTCACACCCAATTGACTCCACTAGATAATTAACTAAAGCCTCAACCACATTTATCCCTATAAGATCACTTTTCCCCAAATTAATTTTCAGACCTGAGATGTGTTCAAACACAGTACAACGGTAAAGGTATTATATGTGGTCCAATTATCGTTCTCAATGAATAAGATCATGTGGTCAGCAAATTGTAAATAAGAGACCTTCACATTGTGTCAACCAACACTCAAACCTTTCACAACTCCCCTTTTGGTCGCTCTAATCAACATCCTGCTCAATATATCTACAACCAAAGTGAAAAGAAAAGCCAACAAGGGTTGCCCCGTCTGAGCCCTTTCATGGGTCAAAATCACAAGATTTTCATTCACAATCACTAAAAAAGAACTAGATGAAAGACATCCTTGAAACCATTTTCTCCATCTCAACAAATCCCTTTCTCTCCATCATCAATCTAAAAAGCTCCAGTTGACTCAATCATTTACTTTTTCAAAGTCCAATTTTAGGATAAACTCCTTTCCCCTGGTGGCTCATGTATACTCCACCATCTCATTGGCCACAAGAGAAGCATCAAGAATTTATCTACCACCCACAGGAATGCTCTTTACTACTAGAAATTAAAACGTCCAAAATTTTGGTGGCCTATCCCGTCTGAATGAGGAAAAAGTTGTACTCCGCACCTATCACACAATGTAGAATACCCTTGAGCCTATTTGTGTATCTTCATATCCTGATAGTAGAATATGGACTTTGGAATGTGTACTCTTGCAAGTCTTTCTTTCGCACCTTACCTGTAATTTTTCTTGCCACAATGAGATTTTAGCTAGTGCATTATAGAAGGCAAAGTTCCCTCCAAGGTTAAAATTTTCATCTAGAGGCTACCTTAACCAGACTCAACACCAAGGATAGTTTGCAATTTCCCAGGCCTCATTGCACCTTATTCCCATATGTGTATATTATGTGTTCCAACGTAACTGAATCCCATACTCACTCTTCTTGTACTATGAGATGGCTAGCAAATTTTAATATAAACTTTTCTGTACTTTTGATTGTTGTTGGGTTGTGTTGACACGAATATTTTATTGTCTAAATTACTGTGATATTTTTCTATATGTAGTCCTACCGTTTATTTTCTCCATAATAATGTAATTATTTATAATCTTTATTATAAAAAAAGTTTCTCAATTTGTACTTAGAAAGTCTTATATATATATACGAGTCAGTTGTTGCACCTAATTGTAGAGAAAAATAACGTGTAAATATTTTTTCAAAATTTCTACATAGTATCAGAGCAAAATAAGAGTATTTTGGGGTTTTATTTTCAGGATTTATTTCAACACCCTAGAATCTTCACAACACTCACCCAAATGGAGTACTGATCTCACTGGCAGTCGACTGCCCTATTCCGGTCTCCGCCATACCTAACTGCCTACTTCACTCGCGTGTGGCTGTTCACGCTGTCCTTCGTGCGCAACCTCCTAGTTCGCATCGTTCTTCTCTGGTTCGCGCATCACTTTTTCGCAATTCACTTCGCGCGTCGCACTGCCGTTCTCACAGCCACTGATTTGTGTCGTTCCTTTGCATCGTTCTGTGTTTTGCGCATCAGTTTTTACACACTGAAGAAGCGTCACAAATCGGGTCATATCAGTTCCTCCGTTTGGGTCGCACTAGCTTTTTGCGCACAGCAGTTTTTGGTTTCTTCCATTCGGTTTCCTCAACCGCACGACTTGATTTCTGAGTTCCACGCGGCTGTGTGCCCTCAGCCTTCTCAGTTGTGCGATTGTTGCACCTTCTCTTCTCAGGTTGCAACCAGGTCTGATTCTCTTAGTCTTCTCAGGTTACTAGTTATTTTTTAGACCAGGTCTACTATCTGGGTTATTCTCGCCTCAAATTCGGTTCTAATTTTGGTAATATTCTCCTATCTTAGAAGTTTTTTGGCTTTTTGTGGTGCTGATTAAGAATTGTGCTTTATCCTTGAGATATATATTACTGGGTATTATTGTTGTTTCTAG
Source organism: Carica papaya (assembly GCF_000150535.2). The sequence goes on from NW_019014569.1 coordinate 294,946, forward strand.
TATTTAAAAATAATATAAACAAAAAATGTGATTGTTCCCAATTCTGATAACCCATCATTACAAATCAATCTCGTCAACCTTAATGGAACTAATTATTTTGGCTGATCTAGATCCTGTTTATTGTTTATCAAAGTTAAAAGTTTGCAGAATTATATTATTAGTGATGTGAAGAAGCCAGAAATCAATAGTTTGGACTATAACAGATAGGATTCTGAAAACATCTTGGTCATGTATTGGCTCATTAACTCCATACAAATTCATATTGCCCGAACATATCTGTTGCTCAATGCCGCCGCAAAAAATATGGAATGCAATGTCTTTTACATACTCACAAGTGGGTAATGATGTTCAACTGCAATAAGATTCACAATACAAAACAAAGAGAGTTGACTATCTCTCAATATTTTTCTGAACTAAGTGGACTATGGCAGGAGCTCAACTATTATCAGGATTTTCAAGCAGATTGGCCAGGGGATGCCGTCAAAGTTCAAAAAATGATAAAAAAGAAACGAATTTATGATTTCTTGATTGGTCTGAATGCTGAATATGATTAGATACAAATTCAAGTACTTGTAAAGGACCCCCTTCTCTCATTAAAACAAACTTATTCTTACGTTCAGCAAGAATAAAATAGAAGAATTGTCATGCTCCATATAAAACCAGTTGAGAAAGCTGGTTTAATTGCTCAGTCTCATCACTCCAAAGACTAACGGAATTGTGACTATTGTAGGAAGCCAAAACACACTAAGGGGCTGGTAATTGCATGGACGACCCACTAAAGGACGGAGGGGACGGAAAGGTGGGCCTATGAAAGCTCAAGCAAACTTGATTGAGCAAAGTGAAGGACCTGACACATCAACAGTTGGAACATTTTCCATCGAAGAAATTCAAAGCCTAAAGCGCATTCTGTCTCAACTTAACTTTTCAATAACTATTGATGCATCACATATGGTAAAATTATGTATGTCTTCTCTCCCTCTTCTTTCTACTTCTAATATTTACATTATAAATTCTATAGCTAACAAACATATGACAGGCTTTTCCACTAAATTTCTAATATATTTTTTTGTACTAAACGAGAAAATGGTCGTATAGCAGATGGGTCATACACTCGTGTCTGAAACAGATTCCATTAATTGTATCCCGACTATTACACTGTCTTCAGTTTTATATGTGCTTAGTTTTGCTAATATTTTTTTACTATTAGTGTCATTACTAAAGAACTAAACTGTAAAATAAAACTTTTTCGTAATTATTGTATCTTTTAGAATCTTCGAACAGAGAGGATGATTGGCACTGGTAGATTGCAGGATGACTTATATTTCTCGTAAAGAAGTCAGAACCTAATTGGGAATCAAGCCACCATTGAGAATAAAGAAGTCAATATGAAAATACTACAATGGCACTGACGGTTGGGAAACCCTTCCATTTTTGTTTTAGAAAAATTATATTCTAATTTGTTTAAGAGAACTTTCATAAATTCTTTATTTTGTAATGCATGTGAATTTACTAAACATAAAAGAAGTTCTTATCATTTGAGTAATAATAAAAGTTCTATTTTTTTTATTACTATTCACTCTGATGTTTGGGAACCTACTCAGAATATTTTTTTATTTATTCATCGATGGTTTGTTACCTTTATTGACTGTTGTACTTGATTGACATAAATTTACCTGTTGAAAGCATAAAATGATGTGTTTTCATGCTTCCAAGTATTTCATAAAATAATATGCATACAATTTGATGCTAAAGTTAAGATTCTGAAAACTAATAATGGTACAAAATATATGAATAATGGGTTTCATACTTACTTGGAGTTAAATGGAAAAATTCACCAGACAAGTTATGTCTACACCAGTGAACAGAATAGAGTTGTTAAAAGAAAAAACAGACACATTACTAGAGATAATTCGGTCACTAATGCTTACTGTGAAGCTATCTAAAAGTTATTGGAGAGATGAAGTTCTCTCAACTACTACTTTTTTAATAGAATGTCTTTGCAAGTTCTTGATTTTAAAAGTTCTCTTGAGGTTTTGCAATGTACAAATTCCTATATTATTTTTTCAAAAGTGTTTGCATGTGTTTGTTTTATCCATGCTAGAAATGTGAGCAAGCTGTAACCTAGAGCTCTCAGGTGTGTATTTATTAGATGTTCTCTAACTCAAAAGGGTTACAAATGTTATCATTCGCCATTTAGAAAATACTTTGTGACTATAGATGTTACGTTTAGATAATATGAATCATAC